>CAJDSM010013070.1:20968-36150 GCA_903981925.1 Ostrea lurida | reverse complement strand
GGAGAGGGTAAACCCTATTCATTTTCAAGGTCAGAGGTCACTATTGCCTATTGTTTAAAAATCTTGTGTTGCGAGGGGATGCTACGCCTGCGTTGCCTTGTTTCCTATTGATTATCTATTTATTGATTAATATTTAGATACCTGTGATTCGAAGTATCTAAATTGAAAGCAGATACAGTTGAATCTAAATAGAACTTTTCAGATAAAACTTGAATAAAGTTCAGAAGCACATTAGCTGTTATAACTAGAGTAAATACGTGTCAAAATGCAGTTAATCTATTTGATAATTTTGTTAAAAATAAAATGAAGGGGGCAACATATGATGTTCGGTCTTACCTCATGTGCCTTTGATCTTATACATCCTACAGATAAAGATGAAATCATTCAGCATTTTCGACCAAATATCTATTTCTTCTCTGCTCTTCATTTTTTTTTAAAAATTACAATCTGATTTTCTTTGACATTAAAATATTTCATTTTTTTACTGCAACAATGTGGAAGCACATGCTTCCGTGCTTCATAGGAAGCTACGCCACTGATGGGATTTAATATTCTTCATATACTTTTAATACGTTCTGACAAGGTATGAAGTTCTTCGTATTTGACCCATCGTCTGGCATAATGCTTACTCCTCCATGACACTTGATCCTACCTTCGCTTTTGTCGGAGGTCCGTGTTGCCCTACACTTGATTTTGTATGGTTTTTTTGTTTATGATTACGTTTGACATAATGTTAACTTCGCCTTATTGTATAATCTTCGAAATAATTTTTAATGAAGATGAAGTTCTGTCGCCAATTGAATGATCAAGGTTCTCTGAATTTAGGACCTTCTTGGATCCTCATTCTCATCTATATTAACATCACACGTAATGACATGTCCAGCTGGACTATAGTTGAAAGAAAAACAAGAAACATGTAGGTGGATTAATATAAAATTGTCAATATCTAGGCACTGCAGAGTTTGCTTGTAATTAAAAAGTTTGGATGCAATCGTTGAAGTATATTTGTAGGAAATGCAGGATGTCAACTTCAACTAGAAATATGACGGAATACACGACTGAAATTTTTTGATGACGAGGAATGTTGCTTATGGTTACCGCATCTATTCCTTTAATAGTAAATTTGTTTCCGTCTTTGTGTATTTGGATAAATAAGAAATGAATCTTATATTTTTTCGGGTGATGCAGGTATCGCCGAATTTTAAACGGTATAACTCATCAATGCGCGAAGCGCATTGATGAAAAGTTTTACCGTCTAAAATCTCGGTGATAACCTGCATATCACCCGAAAAAATATAAGATTTATTTCTTATCATTTAATTTTATATTACAACAACAAAATAATTTTCATTAGACTTCACTTGTTGTTCAGGTACGTTGATCGAAAAATCACCTCAATTCTTAAAAGGTGTTTTAACCAATGAGAATCGGCGCCTAATGATCACGTGAAATAAAATTAAATGATAGTCACATCACATTCACGTCATTTCCTGGTCAAATTTCCTACATTTTGCATATTATCGTTGCATCCATATGAAAGTTTTGATCCAGTGATCAGCTCGTTGTTTACGAAAAGAGGTACTTAAAGTGGGACTGTTTGTATGATGGTAATTGTTTTTCTAAAATTCTAAATTTCATTGACAAAATGGAATGGTCTGGGGAATTAAAATGTCTGTACAAAAGTTGGTTACCACCATAATTAATTTGAATCAGTAGGAGGTAGGTTTCGCCAATGCGTGACTATCCAGAGGAATTAAATGCTGTGACCCATTTAATTATCTTTGTTTTTTTGCATGTTTTATTGTATATCAAATATATTGTACAAAAATTTCGTATTTCATTCTGGGGTTTTATTTCATTAAACGTTCAACACAAGGTGTCCCACATGTGTAATGAATTTTCACTGATATTGCACTATGATTACTTCTCCTCGTTAAAGGTGAATGATGATTTGAAAGTGCTGTGAGAAAAAATATCCTTTGTCATAACGGTAAGTTCGGTATTTCCAAAAGAAAATTCGACAATAAACGGCTGGCTCTGGAAAGTTTGAATCGGAAGTTTAACTAACATACTTCCTAACAAGAAGCAGCCATCGTCATCCGTGTAACGTACGTTTTGTTTTGGCGAGGAATAGATAGACAATTCAACATATTCTTGAAACGCAGATGCAGTGTGGTATGTGTCGTTTATCTTTTTGTCAAATTTAACTTCTGTGCCAGCAGCTATGATCGGATGGAACACGCCTAAGCACCTGTCAATTCCATCGATGTTCATCAGCCTTCTCAGTGGATGAATGCCGGGGATAAACACTGGTGTGATCTCCGTTCCATACGAATACCGAAGAATTCGGGACTTGATCGCCTTTGGGTTGTGACCGAATATAACAGCCCCCTTTAGAACAACTAATCCTGCTTCTTCAGGGACAATGAGTTGAACACCAGGAATCGCCTGACTCACAGCGTTTTGGAATAGTTTTGATTCTGCACATCCACCCACCAGCAGGATTTTCGTGATGTCTTTAACTTTTGGGGTTTTCATTATATCCTGTACATGTTTGACTAGTTCGTTGATGGCTGGTTCGAAGAATTGTTTCATAGTAGCTGCATCAATGTTTATTTTGTCTTTTTTGATGACAATGCTCTCGGCGTACCTTGATTTTTGGAACAACTCCTCCATTTTCTGACCGTGGATTTCTTCGCACAAGTCGTTGATTGTTGCATATGGAACGGTTAATCTTGTCCAGCTCTCTGTATCTGGCTTTATTAACCGTTTAGCAGATTCAAATTCTCTTAAAATATCGAGGAAAACATTAATTTCATGGTTAATGAGCCTCATCATTACTTTGGTTCCAAGAATTTCAGTCAACGTGTTTTTGTACTCTCTGTCCACCGCTGTTCCGCCACAGGCGCCACCGGTAGCAGAGTGAAGCTCTCGTAGTCTGCCAGAACCCAGGTTTTCGTGGACGGTTATGTCAGCGGTGCCACCTACAAAAGTTAAGACAAGGTTCAGTCACTGCACACGCAAGGAGCTGTTTTCAAGAAACTAAATATTAATACCAATTGCCTAGTTTATTACAAAGTGCGAATTTCCTTTCTATTTATTTTCAGCTGTAAGCCATTTTTAACAAATGTGCAAATGATCAGTTCACAGAACAAACGTGAAGTCAAGCATTTCTCTCGGTAAAACCGTTACGAAAATCAAGCAATTTAACAGTTACTTATAGTTATAAAATGACAACGTATATTTTTAAAGCACAGTGTTTATCATGTAAAGCTCACGATAATTAAATGATAAAAATGAAGAATAACTATCTCAGATAAATGTGTACTTGTACCTCCGATATCTATTATCATATATTTAGTTCCCTTCTTTGAAACATCCTGAGCGGAAGCTTTATTTCGGAGATGCTGACAGTATATAGAAGCTGCTTCCGGTTCCAAAGCGATGGACAATAATTCAGTCGGAATTCCAGCCTGAAATTCATCAAAACTAATTAGATAATCATTTCAGGAAAGAGTTTTAAAAAACAAAATTTTTAATGCCACTCGACGACATACTGTCGATTGGGCGGGAGGCATAATAGTTTCTTGTCATGGGTGCCGTCTTTTGTTCTGTCTGCAAAAACTTTTAACATTGGCCATAACTTTTGAATGGACAAGTGATGGACTTATATTTCACATGTGTGTTTTCTTATGACAAGCCCTTTCTACTGGTACCATAATTTTGACCTCCTGACCATTGAAAGTTTGACTATCTTTCAAAAACTTTAACATTAACGCCATTAACTTTTGAATGGCAAGTGATGGGAACTTTCTACATTACCATGTAAGTTCCTTATGACAACGACCTTTCTACTGGTACCGGATAATTTTTTGACCTCCTTGACCTTGAACGTGACTTACTTTTCAAAACTTTAACATTGGCCATAACTTTGAATGGCAAGTGATGGGACTTTCATATTTCAAACATGTTAAGTTCCTTATGGACAAGACCTTTTCTAATCGGTACCATAATTTTTATGACATCCTCCTTGAACCTTTGACCTTTAGAGGTTGACTACTAGCTTATAAAAATTTTAACACTGGCCCTACGTACACATGTGAGTTCCTTATTACAAGCCCTTTCCTCTGGTACCATAATTTTTTACTTCTTGACCTTAAAGTTTCACCTACTTTTCAAAAACTTTAACATTGGCCATAACTTTTGAATGACAGGTTGTTGGACTTTCATATTACACATGTTAAGTTCCTTATGACAAGACCTTTCTACTGGTACCATAATTTTTGACCTCCTGACCTTGACCTTGAAGTTTGACCTACTTTTCGAAAACATTGAATGGTAAGTGATAGATTTTTCATATTTCACATTCATAATCCTTTTGGCAAGCCCCTTTCACTGGCATGTGGAATCCGGGGGCATCAGCGTTTCAAAAACACATCTTGTTTTGTCTTGTCTTAATATTTTTCTTCAACGGTCAATAGTAAATAGATCTATGCTGATTTTAGCCCCCCCACTTTTATCGGTATTGTATTGTATTGTATTTGACGTCACTCAAAGCACGCTTCGTCAAAACTTTCAACAACGAATACTATCATTTTGATATTAGATGAATCTAGAGTGATTTTGGCAAAAACTATTACAGTACCATTCAATGCTAGTACATAAACTTTATTTGGCATCACTATACTTACAAGTTCTGCGCATTTGCGCATGAATTTCTTTGCTGACTCGCTCCAGATGGCAGGTACCGTTAGCACCCACCGGATTTCACGACTTGTTATACCAAACCCCTGCAGAGTCAGCCGCTCCATCAAATGATCTTTTAAAGCTTTAATTGACTGCTTGAAAACGTCCTTCGCTAGCCATGGTTTTCCGGAAATATCAGGTATTCGGGTATTTTCTTTTAGAAGCTGAAAGTAACAGAAAGTGGTTATATGTATCCGGTGGTTATGTATATGCGTCCGTCATTTTTACTGATTAGGCTTGCATGATATAAATACAAAGTTTTAAAACATAACTTTTTGTACAGTATTTGTATGTGACTGTTACATAGTTAAATCAATCGTTTTTTGCGATATATGCCCGCAACCGTTTTACGGAAAGAGAAAAGAATTGAAAGTATCATAATAACTACGATAAAGGTGTCACTTACATCATGATTGTGTAATTTCATTTTAAATTTTGAGAAGAACAAGTAGTGCGAACTTTCTCCATCAAGAACCAGACTGCCATATTTGTTTTCTGCTTCGTACCCAAAGGAGACAAATTCACCCTCAGAGTCCAGAAGAAGGGATGTCGGTGTCTTCAGAGAGAACAGCGAACTCCCGCCAGCATTCCAGGCCTGGTTGGCATGTATCGTTAGTGGGTTTTTCTGATAGTCAGATCGCGAGCTGAAAGCGTAGCCCGAGTAAGCCGTCCCAAAATCCAAGGCGGCCACAAACAGGTAGTTGTCAGGTTTTATACTGCTCTCTTCGTCACCACTACCGTAACGTGCAGCCATTTTCCTAATCGTATAAAAGAAAATTAGAATAAAAATGGAATTGTGAAGAATTCTGGAAGATGGAGGAATTTATTCAAATCAAGATCTGCACTAGCATATCTGCTTTACTTTGATGTCTGGCACTCTTGGTTTTCTTAACTGAATTTCCTCCACAAGATATACAGTGAAACTTGTAACTGAAAATTGTTTCAAGATTCAATTTTAAATTCGAAAGTAAATGTAGATTGGATTGGACAAGAAATGCTTTTATAAATGATTCAACTTGAAATCCGGAATTGCATCTTAGCTGAAGCAGATGCCTTCCACAAAACATTTTCAATGATGGAGTGCAAGTCAAATATGGTCAAATGGAAAGTATGCGAGTACGTGATAGATTTTGTGTATTTCACCTCATTATATAAGTCTTGTTTCAAGATGTCTGGACACCCACAATTATACTTTCCAATTCACTGACTGACACCCGTGCAGTACTAGTATTTTGAAACAAAAGCATCTACTACCATTGATCTTGGCATCTTTCGTGATAGGATGTTTCTCTTTTTACGTCGTTACGTAACTTGGTTAAGGGGAGAGGGACTGGGTCACCAGCAATATTGCTCATATTAAAGCAGCTGTTTTAATTTGAGGAGGAAGTTTGGTTTGAAATCAGTGTATACCCAACATGTATACCATCGCTTTGGCAAGCATTTTCACTAATAAAAGATCTATAACTTTTAAAAAGATATATTTCTTTTTGCAAACAGATATAAGTATTCTACATCTGCTTCATACTTAGATATTTTATTGAACACAGATTTTAACAACACAACTGTATGACAAACAGGATTACTTCAGCTTCCCCATCCTCAACTTTCCATATTTATGTAGCAATATTTACATTTATTACCTGTATATGATGACTGCTTCGATATGCAACAGCATGTTCTGCGTATGGTCAGTTTTTAAATTTAAAAAATGCACACCAAAATCTTAATTGTGGAGATATGGACAGCTATATTTCCTGCACGAGCTGCGTACCGACCTCGTGAATGCCTCAATAGTGTAGAACGTGCACTTTCCAGCTATCTTGGATATGTGCATACCTACATGACGATGTAATTACTCTTGCGTGTTTTACACATGTTGTAGCATGAAAATTTTAGTCTGATAGGTCCTTACTCCTAATTTCTTCAGTCTATGAACTCAAGGCGAAAAATTACAGACAGCATTGTTTTCTTTCTTATCATGTATGAATAAGGCGCTCGCAATGCTTACATCATACAAATATACAGGAAAGTTAGATTAGGATAATATAAAATAGCTGGCTTGTTGGTTGTATATGGTTTAACATCCCACGCGAGATATTTTCACTCATATGGAGACATCGATTTGCCAGTGAAAAATTGTAAAGTTTACGCCTATGTTCGGCGCTTACGACCTGTTAGTAAGGAGGGGTCTTTATCGTGCCACATCTGCTATGACTTTTTGCGGTGTTATCCGAAGGCCAACCGTATTTAGTCGCCTCTTACGACAAACAAGAAGTTACTTAGGCAACTGCTTTTTCAATACATCGTATGAAAACATTACTCTGGCTATGCCTAATACTTAACATCGTACATGTGTGTACTTGTAATGGTGTTTAGAATTTGTTGTAAAATTTATTTTGTACATGTAGAATTTCAATCCTGTTTATTTTTGTAGAAGGGAACAATGGGACAGATTAGGGCGCCACGTGTACATACAACTGTTTGATTGCCATGGGTGTACTAACAAAACTATCAGGGACATCGTTACAGATAATATATGTACAGTGTTATAAAATAAAATGATACAGTTACCACAAATCTCCATTGAGTACGGTAGACTGTAGCATTTCCTGTAAGCCTCCTCAGTCCAGTGCCGGAAATGAACCAGAGTCCGATGTGAGTGAGGATATGTACCGGTATGACGATGTTAGGGTTGTATACAGAGGAACAATTTGTGCAAGAGAAGCGCACTGTTCGATGTTGAATTTTACATTTTGTCAGAATATTTAAATAATGGGTTTGTTGACTTCTAATTGATATTTTTGTTTAGAAATAAAATTGTATGGGGTTTGTATGAAAGACTTTGGAGTTAAAGTGAAACGTGGGTATGTATTTCTATATACATGAAGTAAAGGCGCTCAATGGACAACATTTTTTTTTTTACAGAAAGTTGCCTGGTTAATGAATACTTGATGATAAATCTTAGGTATGATTTCCTGTAGGCTGTAAATAACATACTACCTGTCGTACATTTTCATTCTATTGCTGTGGCTTGTTTTGACTCCACGTTTGCAAACAGAATGCTCCAAAATCAGCACATAGGTATTTCGCTGCTTTGTTATTTACAATAATCTAGCTTTTATTCCTTTACCCTGTATTAAAATTCTTTGAACTGTTAGTATTGCACACTTTTTTTCTTATTATATCAATTCTCATTTATTTGAAAAAGAAGTTATGGCATTTGAAAAAAAATAGTTAATATATATTCTTTGAAAACGTTCCAGATTACTTCAAGAAGGATAACTCTTCCACCCTGAAGTTATAAACCAACAAACATGGCTGTATTCAAACTTTTCCCACCTCATTTTTTTTTGGGGGGGGGGGGGCATTTAAATTTTCCTGTGGGTTTTTTTCCTTAAGACATAAATTTTAAGTACAATCTTTATTATCAGTTTTCAAGAAATTGAAGTTTGATGCACCTCTTTAAAAGAAGAATTGAATAAGTATGAAAAATGAAAATATTGTTTTATTATAATCTAATTCTGATATGATAAAGAGGAATATCAGAAAAGACAATGAAAAATTATGAAATCCAATTTCCTTTATAACGTCTTTTTGAAATTCTTTATCTAAAAAAAGAAAGACAAATAACTGTGATCTGGTACATTATAGATGTGTCTATAAATATCAAAGGAATTAGACCCCCCCCCCAAAAAAAAAAAAACCCACCAGATGTGTCATTCTATGTTTAGTGGTCAGTCAGAGGAGCACAGTAAATGAGCATTTACGTCGGTGACAACCACTTATTTTCCTGGGTTAATATTTGTTGTTTGTGAAAAAACCTGCTTCTGAGATAGAAGTAAAATTCGGTAGTTTGGATGGTGTGTTTCCTGAACGGCTACTGGTCAAAACCAACATCTAATGAACTAAGGTGTGAAAGAGGCTCTCAAGGAGAAACCTGGGTCGAGTTACCTGTGTTTACCTGTAGTGTTCGTAGTATTATAGAGGTACATGTAGTGTACATATCCTCACCATTTATTCAGTATACGCAACTTGCATTTATTTTCAAATATAATGTGAGTATATAACTGATATAAACCATGAATTTAAAGCGTAATTCAATCAGGAAAATATTCACCATTTATCAGTATAGTCAAAGTAATGCTTCCTTTTTTAAAATTTTTATTTATGATGGTAAATATCAGTTATGTACAGGTAAACACACACTATGCACTCTAAAGGTAAACACAGAGGTATGTGTAACTCTATCTGTAAGGGGTTCCCCCTTGAGAGCTCTTTTCACATCTTAGTTGATTAGAAGTTGGTTGAGGTCAGTAGACGATCGGATATACAGCGGTATAGATTCCCGAATGTAATCTTACTAAGATCACAACGAGATCAAGACTTATAAGTAAATTAGGTACAGGTATTCTACTATGGCGAGCGTACGTTACATTTCACCAGGACAGACTCATTTACATAATTATCATATTTAATATTTTTGGATGAATTTGAAAAATCCGTGTTACTTACTTGTACCTTTGTAGCTCTGTTGTTCTGTTTGACAGGGACTCGCTTTTTAAATAGTGTGTAGCTGTTGTCATATGGTGGAGAAGTCGTTCTTGGAATATAAACAGAAAATAGATGTGCATTAGTGCGCTACATATTTGCTCATGCGATTTCACTGATACACTTTTCGGAAAATAGGAAGCTATTGTTGAAAATCATCATAATTGACCGTTAACATTATCGTATGTAAACAGTGCATTAGAAACTGTGTAACCCCGCACAGCTGTTTAAGTAAATGCTACCTTTGATATAGATCGATAACACTCGATTCATGCAGTTAACTTTACGATTTTTAAAATAGTAATCTTAGGCCTGCTGTTATAATATTCAGACCGCAGGGTCATGTAATATTTTTCCACATAATCTATGCTGAAATCTTATAGAAGTGAAACAGTTCAAAATAGGCCTATATGTATATCTCCAGACTTTTTTTTTCTTTATATCGAGTTCAGTTTTACAGTTTTGCAAAGGATACATACAATTTTTGACATAGGAATCAGACAAATCATGGTCCATAAGGATGCACAGTGTGTACCATCATTTCTTCTCTCCGTGATCCACCAGGGATNGTTTTACAGTTTTGCAAAGGATACATACAATGTTTGACATAGGAATCAGACAAATCATGGCCCATAAGGATGCACAGTGTGTACCATCATGTCTTCTCTCCGTGATCCACCACAGAATTGAACAGGCTCCTGGATGGGGTGAGAATACTAGCAGTCAAATCCCCGGACGGAGGGGGGGGGGGGGTTCAAGGTTAGGTCAAAGACTTCCCCTTTCCTTTCTCTCACTATCCCAAAACAAGACCAGCGGATTGTAAATAGTTTTAATTAGTTTAAGTTCCCTGATGTAACTGAAATTACGCTAGAGTTAGTTAACACTCTGGCAAGAGCTAACAGATAATTCAATTAAACATTTCATTTACTTGTCTTTTCTTTTACGCCCCATTTGAGGATGTTTCACTATCTAGAGACGTACTGTACCAGCTATGAGCGAGGGTGCTGGGCATTTGGACCCATGCATTGCGCTCAAGATGGTAACAATGAGGAATCTCTATTATATTGTAATATATATATAAGGTTTTCAGCTATTCAGTACTTCTTATTTCTATTCTCAATGTTCTTTTTATGACATCAGTTTTCACCAAATGATGACTAAAGTTGTGACGTATTTTTTTGAGTAGGTCTAGTATCCTCCTCTCTATCCCAATGTTTTTAATTGTAACGATATTCCGGGATTATTAAAAATATTAAAATTAACGTTTTCCATTAAATCAACAACAAACTCTAAAGAAATGTAAGATAATCAAACCTGCTCATTGCTACATGTAGTAAACAATATCATATATTTTCCAAGAAATGGATTTATATACACGTGCATTACCAAGTTCTTCTTTTGTGTATGGTCATTTTTGTGCCCCCCCCCCCCCCCAGTTTTGGTTTACCATACGGTTTTTTGTTCTGTACTATCGTTTTGATAACAACGTGCCACTTCGCTTGATTGAATATGAAAATTTTACTCACTGACTGGCCGTATGGTTCGAATGATGGTGAGTTTAGATGACCATGATACTTGTATGTCACTATGCCATTTTAAAAAAAATGTGTTCTGATTTTGTACTATAATGCACGCAGTGCCACGTACGCACCGACATTTGTATGTAATGCATTCGGGATAGAGCACAATCCTAAGTTTTCTTGTGCTCTATCTCGTTGTAAATATATTTACAATAAAACATGTTCAAATCAACACAAATGTTGACAAAATGCATTGCTGTTGATATTCTAGATCCATTTCGATGTATCGTCTTTTGACTATGGTTTAAAGTGTTATCAATCTTCAATGTTGCATGTTTTTACCCACTTTGTTAATGCGCGTATAACTCTTGGTGGGGTTATTTCCGTCAGTGCATTATGGACCCTGCTTCTTGTTGGAAAAAAAAATGAGATGAACACCTTGAATCTGCTGATCAACAGTATTTTAAAATATTTCATTATGTGCTTGTGACGTTGTCCCGGTTCAATGCTTCGATTTACAGGGCTTGGGTGGAGGCAATGTAAGTTTTGTATTTGCACCCAACCATTACACACTAAAAATTTTAAGAATATGCTACTTTGATCAGTATCATGAAATAGGCTGTGACTGTCTGTATGGAACTGTGAATGTATTGACAAAAGAGAACTAATCCCCAGTTCTACATATTGTACATTGCTGAAGAACAATTACTAAGCCATTAAAGAGGCATGGACACGTTTTGAGCTAAAATTGTTCAGATTTTAGATTTTCCTTCTTGATGTTTACAATGGTCACTTATGGTATTTCTAATAGTCAGCAAAAATTTGAACGTCATTTGTTGAATTTTAAGTGAGATCAGGACTTGCAATTCTTTGTTATGTAAACAAAGCTCGAGCCTTGTTTACTTAAAGGTTGTTTTACAGAAAATGTTTATTTGACAATTCGCCTTGGTGGATAAGATGTTTGTTTTGTTTTGTCTTTTGGGGGTACAATTTGTGTGAGGGTTGCGGTTTGACTTTGCTGGATATTCACGTCCTCTGTTTTACTTTGAATAACTTCTAGGTTTTTTGGGCTATGGGATCTTACGTTTAGGTTTTAGATTTTTATATCAGCGCTGCGAGCTTCTTTTTTTCAGAGTTGCGCGGGCTCTGTGGCGGTTTTATGACGGTTAGGAACAGAGAGTTTACTATACAGATTCTGGATTTTCTCAATACCCAATTACATTAACTACAACTGACATATATTCTTGTGGCACTTAAAGCCACTACATGTAATGAGAGAGCACTGCTAAACGCTCATGTCATTAGTCTATGAATGCACTCTCACATGCCCTTTTTTACTTTTCCTTCTTTGGCACCTTTTTACAACTGTTGTGTTTTACATTAATCGTGTCGTATATTTTTTTTCGCTATAATGGGTTTTGTTCGATTTGAGTTTCTTCTGTGTTGAAATTTTGAATCTTCCGCCTAGAGACACTGGGTGAGAGTCTCAAAAGCCGGAATTAACAGAGGGACGCTTATTGAGTCCTAGATTTACTTCTATCCCCTGGTTCCCATTATTGGCATATCTCACGTAGCAGAGTCTTGGTGCTTTTGTGTGAAGGAAATTCCATTGCGGGTTCTAGAAAATGGAGGATTCTGTGTTTCAACAGGCTTCACGTTATGCAGAAAACGATCCCATTCATAGTAAATGGATCAAAAATTAAACATGGTATGCTTGAGATTCTGAAAAAATTCGTTCTGAACCTGCCATCTTAAGGACGCTAGGTCGAACCCAGATAGTTAAGTAATTGCATTATGAAAACCCCAAACAGCTAAAGACGTCCACGTTATAAGCTTTGTTGGTCTACTGGTTGTGAGCGTTTGGTGCAACTAGATTCACAAATGAATTGTCAGACGAATGCTTTTTCTGTTCGCGCGAGGTGGGCGATTCCCAGTCGTTTCACTTATGTTGCATTTGTCCCCATGCAAGAATGCGGAATTGGCCGTTCTAAAAGGAGCTGTAATTTTTGGTCACATTGTATTACCAAAGGTGATCAAATTCAAGATCTCACTCGGTACATCTTCGGTACATGCAAAGGTTAAGCTCGTCACTAAGATTTTTCATAGCGTGGAGTTCACTCTCTCTCAGATCGGGCTCATTACCTGAGATCTTAGATAAATAACATTGTAAGTATCGCATAGAGGAATTGCTGGAGCAGAGTGTATGCTCTGGTTCGGTTAATTTTAGCCTCAGTAGTACATGATGCCGCCTGTAGGTACCGAGAAAGGTGTTAATAGTGTTGGCTTACAAACAGGATCGAGCAACTATTGTATTTGACTATCCAAACGCCTCTCCACATCTCTCAACCTGTGCTCATTTGAACTGCTTCGCATTGCCCTATGTTGTTTCAACCAAAACGGAAACCCTTCGCTCACCACTAACACTGATGTACCGATTCTTTTGTTTGCTCTTTGGGTGGTAAAGAGGTGTTAGTAGATGATGTGCCCATGCATACATTAGAGGAACAACCATTTATCGTGGAATTTTGTTTGGGAGAACGAACTTCTATGGTTACTTCCGATTTTATTTCCGCCGCCAAGTAGTGGATCATAATTTCACTACAGACGCCGATCGTTACAAGAGCTTACTTCGCATTTAAATTAAACGGAGCCGCCTGAGTTGTTGATTTTATTAATGTAACAATACAAAGCTTCAGAACAGACGCACCACGTTCTCTCCTAGTTAATGACTCCTGGATTGAACTCCGCGGCTCGGTGCGTATTGGCGTTCATAATTATATCCATTACACTTAGAACTTAAACCACACCATGCAAGTACTAGTGTTCTATTTTCATCTATCTGCTCATCAAGTCTACTCCTGAGTACTTGCATTGCGTATGATTAAATTGTTGGCCAACAATTTGCAAAATCATATATTCATGCTATTATACTCCCATATTAGTCAATAAAAACTCCACACGAATACACTACATATAGTGCACTTCTCACTATGGAGTGTTGAACTAAATCTCACACGTCTGTCATCTTCTGTCATTCAAGGTGTTAGTACCTGTTTAGTGTTTACATCTCGTGTAGATCTTGAAGAATCCTATTTTCGTGATCATACTTAACTTTGATGCATTTGAATTGATAATATTAGATGTACATGTTTGTAACAATCTCTATGTTGGAAAGAGATTTTTTTAAATACTTACCCCCCCCCTTATGAAAAAATTATTTCACTAAATGTATTCAATGTACAACGAAAGATAATGAACAATTTGAATGATTTAAGAAATAAATGTCTATATTGTTCAAAAATATGAAAGTAAAGGCAAAGATATAACAGTGAACAATCTCGAAAGTCCAAATAGAATTATACAAAACAAGAGTTGGGCAATCACGGACCCCTGGACACACCAGAGGTGGGATCAGGTGCCTAGGAGGAGTAAGCGTCCCCTGTTGGACCGTCACACCCGCCGTGAGCCACTAGTCTTGATCAGGAAGGAACAATCCGTAATTCAAATCAGTGAAAAAAGTGAAATATATCAAATTCATATATGCTGGTAAATGATTAGAAGCCGACCTTTTTTGCACTGAAAATCTAAATTTCTAGAAATGTGTGCGTTAAATTATTAAATTTTATAATATGTGTAGCGGACAGTATATTAGGGAACTTAGTGAGCTAGTTTTGTCCGGCGATATGGTAGAGTTTTGTCCTGATCACGCAAGTTAGCAACGGTGAGCGTGGTCAGCACTGATGGTGACCGCTACACGTACAAATGTCCATAAAGAGAAAGTTTATGTAACTTTTTTACAGAGAAGATTGAATGAAAAAAAATATTTCTTTTTGAAAATAATTTGATAATACGTGCTCTTTCCATAGATTTCAATGTAACATTCTGGGTGAATAAATCAAGCAGTAATAAAAATTTTGAAAATTTCCAATCGTATTCTTATTTGACGCACCCTTCAAAATGAACCATGATTACAAAAATCTACCATTCATTTACTAGATATGAAATATGGTCTTTATATCACATTGATACCTTAAAGGGGCAATGACACGTTTCGTAGCTAAAAATGTTTTAATCTTAGATTTTCATTTTAATGTTTACAATGCTCACTGTAGCGTATTCTATGGTCAGCAAAAATTGAACGTCATTTGTTGAGTTACAAGTGAATCAGCAACTGTTTAAATTCTTTGCTATGTAAACCAGACTCAAGCCGTTTATTTGTTTACCTTATAGATTTGATAATATGTAGAGTACGCGTATCGTTTAAAGGCAGTATTTTCGCTTAAATTAAACAGAAGTTATTATCTGAAACACCAATTAAAATAGTTTCTAGTATTTCTCACACATTCATGTTCGTTTGTAAACATGGCA
>CAJDSM010013070.1:0-20943 GCA_903981925.1 Ostrea lurida | reverse complement strand
TAATACCATTGTTACAAAAATCCTACCATTCATTTACTAGATATGAAATATGGTCTTTATACATTGAATACCTAAAGGGGCAATGGACACGTTTCGATGCTAAAAATGATTTTAGATCTTAGATTTTCATTTTTAATGTTTACAATGCTCACTTAGAGTATTTCTATTGGTCAGCAAAAAATTGAACGTCATTTGTTGAGTTACAAGTGAAATACAGCACTTTTATTCTTTGCTATGATAAGAAACAATCTTGTTGAATATTCAACATTCATGCCACTCAGTGAAAAGTAAATAACAGGACAATGTTTGAATACTTGTGTGCATTGTTGATCTTTGACCTTTGACCACGATGAATAACCTTGGCTTAATGTTGATAAACATTTTTGGAGATCCAGTTTAAACAATTCTATGAAAATTGTTCAAAATCTACAGAAGAGTCCAGAAGTTATGCCCTGCACAAACTACAAGTTCGTATTTCGGACGGACACCGGAGCAAAGACACACGCCATAACATAATACACCCTGTCTACAAGACGGGCGTTATAAAAATACAGAAAAAAATAAAACATTTGATATTCTTATTTAAAGCTCAGAAATGTCCATGTTCTCTTAAACCAGCGGATGATGGTGGTGATCTGTCCGAAGATGTCACCAGTACTTATAAACCCCCAAATTTACTAGCGAAAGGACCAAAGACGCCGTCAACGATTAGCAAATTTTCGCTCATTAAAAGTTCCAGATCTCTGCATTCTAACATTATACCAAATCTACACCTATACTCCCACTTACTACATCCAAAGTTTTTGATTACGAACTTTACAGTGCTGGATGTTGGACGTCTAGAGTTTAACTGCACCTGTCTTTTGTTGTTTTATAACTCAGGTTTTGCTCTCATTTCCTATTCACATTTACAAAAAATTTAAAGATAGAAATGAACTCTGCAGTTCAAACTTGAAAATGTTTTAAATTGATTATACAATTTCTGATTAAAATAATGAAATCATTGTAATAACGCGACGTGATCACATTCCTTACAATTGTTAGATTGTGTCTCTTTGGAGGACCATGTCTCTCCACAGTCTGTTGGTTATTTCCTATGGGACACTAAGTCCCCCCCTTATTGGCAGTAGGCAGACTTATTCCTATCATTTCATACGAAGCAGAATTTGTTCCAAAACTGTCTACGGAGAGTAAAAAACAAAAACTTTGCCGATGATCCTTCAACTTACCATATAGGTACTACATAAGACGATGTTCTTTATCAATTTAACAATCATTTAAATTTTACACAATTATATCCATATCTACTACTATCCGACGAACTCAGAAATAAGGACACACAGATCTGACAAATCCTGCTTTCATATTTGGGATGTTTTACTTTGATATGGATCTAATGGCAGACTGACAACTACATTATATGTAAAATTTGATACGACTTGACTTTGCCAATCAGTCAACTTCCTTTTTTATGTTAGTAATTGCTACCAATCATCACCTGCTTGATGGTGTGTATATTCGATTATGCCAAGGCATGTCATGCGTTGAGGACTTTTTAAAGCGAGGCCAAACTAACTAACAAAAAGTGGATGTGTACAGGCGTTTATAACCAATAAACTCGTATTTAAAGTCATCATTCGCAATTCTTACGCGCGCTTATACATGACTTGTAATGTTTGCGATTACAAATTATCACTAAGTCATATGTTGACTGATTTGTTTCATACCCATTTGTTAGACTGTACCAATTTTTGCGTACTGGGACTTGGACTACGGGTTAACCCCGTTTACTTTGTTTCGATACGGTGCCTCACGGTGGTCATGGATCGGTTCAAGACAGAGATGCTTAACATCCTCCATGGCACCTGATTACATACCTTCGCTTTTGTCGGAGATTGTGTATGCCTACACACATTTTGTATATATGTTTTTTTGGGACTATGATTGTACGTTTACACATGTCTTTACTTCACCGATTATGTATATTTAACATGTCTCAACAGAATCTTTGTTTACATAAGATCACAGAGTCTTTGTTTAGCGTAACAAATTATTCCTGAGGTTAGGAATAGCTGGTTTTATCCTCCTGCAACGTCAAGAGATGTACAAAGGGTCTTGTTATTCAACCTTATTCAAATAAGTTATAATGAAAAATATCTTTTATCCAAATATCGTGAATCCAGTTCAGACAAAATGTCAAGAATTTTCAGTGGTTCTTATTTGGCAATTAATGTTACTAATAAGAACTTCCCAATTACAGAAAGAGGGAAAATATAACCCACCAAAGAAAAAAAAGTTCCTTTACTTATGGTGAATGTTTAATTTTATTAATCGAATATGGTGCATTTTCATTCTTGTGTTTTGTGTGCATATATCGCTACCAGCGCATTGTACTAACGACAGAAATTCTTATTTCAGTTCACAACAACATTCCAGCATTCCTGGATCGTGAGAATAATTTAGCATCACTCCTACAATACATTGCATGTGATATGATCTGACGGTAGTCTGAATATCAGCGATGTTGTCTCCTTAGTCACACAGTTCACAGGACAAACATAATTGGATTTCTTGCAGTGCGATATAAAACTGTTTTATGTGACATCTTTGACATGGTTTTTCATGTTGAATGTCAATTGATACCCCATAGTAATGCTTACGTCGCTGTAAGAGTAAGTGGAACCTATGCCCGCTGCATTTCTAGCGTTGCTTAGAAAACGAGCAACAAAGTTTCAAGAATTTTTCTTACTATTTGTATTACGTCTTACGAGTGCATCATGGCGACGAGTGCAACGTTCACCAAGGAACGACAGTTAAGATTATGTTAAAAACACTCTTGCACAAACCATGTCGAAATTTTTGCACGTATTGTGACATTCAATTTGTGCTATAGTGTTCAACTGATCATTTCTTTAGTTCTTCCGTTAGAGGCCATTAATATTGTTAATTTTCGCGACAAAAGAAAAAACAAACTCATCACAACCTTTTCGTTGTTCATAGCCCGGGCTGTGGTCATTCTGCCGAGGATTCTTCTGCACATTGCCGCTCTGTTACTATATTTCGACATTCTTGGAGCCACGATGCCACGAATTTCGCGATTCATTAACGATGAGTTTTTAAGGGATATATACACCATTTTGGCAGTGCAGTTACAAGAACATAAACAGATTGAGCAAAGGTATCTGCAGATGTTTCTAAAATCGAGTCATGTGCAGTTCCGAAAGTATACAAAAGCACAGAGAAATGAAAGATAAATTAATCAATTGTTAATTTTCAATTTGAAGAATCTCAGATAGGTAGAAAAAATCCGCCCAGTGCCCAAACAACTTTCACCTTTAAGGAACGTCTTGATTGTCGCTAAAAAGCAGCTATTTGACACGGCAAGTATTAATACATGATGTCGACTCATTATTCTCAAGCAAGCCGATTCGTTACAAGAGAATGACAGGATTGGGACATAGAAACTTGATACAGCTAAATATAACTATTGTGATAAGAGTTCCTAGTTTTTCTTGGTGCTTACCGCCCAAACAGAAATTTTATGGATAATTTTTGCAAGACAACAATGGAATTGCAAGACGTATCCATGGAAAGTGTGCTGCTCAGATTCAATCTCATAGAGGTTTGCCCCTCTAATTTTCCATTTCTTTGCAGCCACGACGGATTGGAAGCTTTCTGGGTTTTAAGATGTTCCATTTCACAAAAATGTTGCTTTTGCAGTGGACGAAAAAACGCTTTTAAATTTGCACGGAAAGAGCTGAAAAGAGAGAAATTACCACTGTATATTTCAGATGTAAACGGTTAACCCAAACAATGGGAGTATTTTATCTAGAACCCTGCGAAGAACACTAAGCGATTTTTAGAAAATCTCGCAAAAGAAAATCTTCAATTGCCAATTCAGTTATTGCACGATGCTGCCTGAAACCACGAGGATATCAGCTTGGGTGACTAATGTATTTTAGTGTTTCTCAATTCAACGCATGATGCTGGAACCGTGGCAAGGGTTTTAAAGTACGATAAAGATGGAAAGAAAGTAGCTATTGTGGTGCTCGTAAGAAGCGCCCCTAGAAATAGTTATGAGAGCTTGCAATCTGTATAATACATGTATTCCATCTTAGATGAGAAAAACTTAAAACTATATGAGTTGTTGTGATATACATTGTGTATTATAATTGATTTATATTATCACTTGTCATCCGTATATCTGTTGGATCTTTCGTGGATTGTATGTGTAGCAGTCTCTGAATCACAGCACAGGGAAATAATACGTCTCATTGCTTTATACATTTTTATAGTGTAATACTATGGACTGGTAAATTCGTTGATCTATATTCGGACACGTGCATCTAAAGATCAATTTTATTCTAGTCATAATCGATGGGTTAGAGACCTACTCGGTTGCTCGACTCGAACGAGGATCTGTAATTATTTTTATATGAAGGTTCTCTGTGTGTTTCCGAAAGCGGGGAAAGGAGCGATTAATTATGTATTACATTAAGATTTGTTTATTGTAATACATTTTACCTTATTTTTTATTTGCTTTTACAAGAATTTGGTGTGCCAATAGTGTCTGAGTGTCTCAGTGAATATCGTACGATTACATTATCCCCAAGTCTTTCTCAGTTCAAGTTATATCTCAGTGATGATGTTCTATCGATTGTTAGTGAATATATTCACAGTTGACATTTGTGTAGTCTTAACGTGATATCTTTTTTGCGTTGTTTTCAGTAGAGCTCGATATATCAAAATAATTTCAACGTCTTAAACCGTAATGATTGACGTTTATTGTAACGTTGAACAATTTTTGCGATTACCGATCCGTAGATACAAATTATTTGGTCCAGAAGTGTTTCTCGTAAGAACACTAGTGTGTAGAGATACTATGGCAACCTCGCCGTTTACTCTCACAGGGATTAGTTCACGACGCGAGACTGTTCACATGACAACTTAACTACGAATGGGCGAGCTAAGAGGACCACTCCATGTCCTGCGCCCAATGTGCATCCTTATAAGTGTCACAAAGCCCTTGGCGGAAACTATACGTCAAAGTCTGTGCACATTATGTGATCAACGCGTGTAATATCTATCAAGCCAAAGAAATTTTTTAATTCACATGCAGTGTTATTGGCAACCCAACTGATTTACTGAATTCAACGACACTCAATCATTATTTTATTATACAGAAAAAAATATATATCAACTTTTGTATAAAAATATTATGATATATAATCAAGATTTGTTATACCTTATTCAGAATTTTAATAAAAACCCCTGACAACCGCGATAAAATTACAAAGCCCGTGTGATGTGTTTTGACCGGGATATCAAGCTGGTTTGATTAGGAGTTAAGCTCCAGGCCTGCCTCTCATCACGCACTCAAAACTATTGAGAGGACATCATTGCTGACTGAGAGGGGATAGGTTCAAAGCTATATTTTAAGGGTAGGAATATTACAGTCAATGGGACTGTTGCAACATACATAGACCGCTAGAGAACTACAAGCAAGGGATAGTTGTTACTTTTACGCTTAGGTCTACTTGGATACGCCCCACACTATGAAGGTGTTGCTTGCATTGAACGAGTTGGTGTCTCGTGATTCAGTGCCTCAAGACTTACTTAATCGCTCTCTATTGATATTTGAATTCTATTTTATGTGTAGTGTGCAGATAAGGATTGATCATCTCATAAGTGTGGCTCAGTAATAAAGTCTTTTGGACACTTTTGATTGTCCTTTATTTAACTCTTAAAATACAATGAATCAAAACATTTTGTGGTCGATAGTTATATATAAGACAAATAGAAATTAGTGCTGTTTGAGAAAGTGTTTGTGACTCTAAACAGATATTTGCCTACTCATTCAAATAATTTTGATCACTTTGTTATTTTCCACTTTAAGGTGTAGTATCAGGGGTTACTGACCACTGATTAAAATTGCTTATATTTTCAACCGCACTATTGAATATAGTTATGAAAACTAAAATATTAATTTTCTTGTCCAGTAGTTTCATACATTGATATAAATATACAAACTCATAGATATTGAACAAGTACTCATATTCTCGGACTCTATCTACATTGAGTTAGGGGTGCCGGTCTCCCTATAGACAATTATATACTGGGTGCTAAGAGATCAAGGTTCAGCATGTGACTTACCTTAAATATACTTTCATTTCTATATAATTCTCATATGTAAATATTACTTAAAGTAGAAACTCTGTTAAGCAACCACATGTGGAGAAGCAAAATGCTGCTTCGCTATTTGTAACAGATTTTGATCAGTACTTAGAATACTCATAACTAAATTAATGTGAGAACGATTGATTTTTAACGTAATATGAATGGTGGACATATCTAAATTTGCCGGACTCTCTACAATGTATATCTAAGGAAACTTCTGGATGCTTTTCATCTGCTTAATAAGCACAAATCTATTTTTTCTTTGTGAAATGTTTGCAATATTGGTGTTATTAATCTATGATTTTTTAGCTTTGGTTAGATGTTTGACTATACCTATATCTAAAGTCAGATATTAACTTTTGATAGACCGTGTTCATCTTCAATTTTGGTCTTTACTATCTCTACATCTTCTTTGTGGAAGATTTCAATGGTGATGAGATTGGTCCCCTTTAAGAATTCAACACAATCGTATATATTATTGAAAACATAAAAATTTTTGTGTATACATTGTATGAAGTAAAAGTTCTAGATAATTACAAGGCTCAATTTTCGCCGAATCAAGTTTTACGGGCCACGCCCTATCATTTTTAGGGCTGAGAGGGGTTTTCAAAGATGTATTTTCAATAAATATCTCAATAAAACTAAATAAGTAACTTGCTTCTAGCATTATTGAACAAAGTTGGTTTGTTTTTAACGTTTTTGGATAGCTTGATATCAACGAAAAGATAAGAAATCTGATTAAACGTAATCAAAGGGATTCAAGCGCACAACAAGTCACCGAAACACTTTGATGCTGTCTATCCTTTTAACGAAAAACATTTTTGGAATGGGAAATGTTTATTAACATGAATAATTGCTGGCAATAAGTTGGACCCTGAGCAATATGCCAGTCTTCAAATTCTTGATCTGACATGCTCCCATTAGGGATTTTCATGTTGGATGACCTCCCTTAAAATTACAACATATCGAGACATTAATGAAAAACTATAAAAAATAATTTTTGTTATGCATATTGAATCAGAACAAAATTATTTTTAGGAAAATGCACAAGGCGCTAAATCGGACAAATATCAAGTTTTAGGGGCCATCCCTTCGAATATTAAGCCGAAAGGGCGTCAAAAGTATTTTGAATAACTAAAAAATCTAAAAAATGAATGGTTAAGCATTAATCAATAACAAACGTTGCTCTGTTTTCAACTTTTTGTCATCAGCTGTGATATCAACGAAATTGGAAAATTTCATTACGTAACTTCGAGGGATTTAAGGGCACAAACACAGTTCTTAATCTTTAAATGTCCTTTCTGTCTTCCGTACACCAGAAAAATTTCAAATTTTGTATAACGTATAATAGCAAGAATTTCTGAACTGTGACTTTACTGAACAATTGATGCCATCTTCTACTAAATTTTATTGTTCGACGTCGTCCATTTAATGTATTTCGGGCTGGTGACACCCTAAATAGTCAACCATCGTTCACTATATATCATTTGAAAAACTGAAAAATAGTTTGTATAGTTCCACATTCCTTTTAATGTGTTTTAATTTGTGTCTATTGTTTGTTTCTCGGCTTTCATTTCAAACCCAAATGCATATTGCTTTAAATTTTATTTCATCATAGATGGAGTATGTTCTCTCCATGACCAATCGATACATCCAATCAAAGATATATTCTCATATAATCGAACGGAAAGACCTTACTCGTTTGCTCGGCAAACGAATTCGAATCTTATTATTTATTAGTTTCTCTCCTTCTTACATACTTTTGTGCACAGCGAATTTCCGAAATTGCTTCAATTTCGCATTACAGAGTTGCGTCAAAATTTCAGGCAATGATTAGATATTCACCTAAACTTTGATACATTATTTTAGTTTTGTTTTTTGTTACGTTGAATAACTTAACGTCGATATTATTTACGTGTTTGTGAATTTTCGCGAGGGTCATGTTTGTCCCTGAATGTTCTCAGGATACTTATTTGAAGATGTTCAATCTTCAACATTTTTTCAGGCAATTTGTAGATGAGATTAATTCTTTAGATGTGCTATTGGCGCAAAATAAAAATTATCGATGACGCGGCAAAACGTAAAGTAGGCCTCGCTATTGACTCTGCCGAAATAAAGTCAATTTTTCCCCATGCAATTTCCTTCCGGACACTTTTTCGCCATATTCATTTTCATACGAAAATATTTTGAAAGACATATAGGAACAAAAGTTGTAGATAAAGAGAAGGCACATCTCGATGATATAGATTTTGGGGCCAGCCCTTTCAAATTAGGGCTGAGAGGCGGTCAGAAAGGTAATCGAGATATGTTCTCATAAATAACTAAATAAATAATTTGTTTAAGCATTAGTGAAACAAAAGTTGGCCTGCTTTAACGTTTTATATCAAACTGATAGCAATTGAAATGAAAAATTTGGTTGAGCTTAATAAGGAGATTTCAATTGGGTGCCGAATCTGAAACGTAATGATCCTCTTGATCACTTTAAATCGAATAACATTATTTGTTTGAATAACTGGTACAATATAACTGATGAATTGCTGTGGAATGTTGAACTCTGACAATTATGCCCTCTTCAAATTTTGGTACTTGACATCTCCCTTTAAGGATTTCAGGGGTATGACCCCTAAAACAACATCGAAGATATTTATGAAAGTAGTACAATATTTTTGAATTAAGCATGCCATGCAAACAAAAATGTGTAATAATGAAAATAAGGAATTAATCGAACATTCAAGTTCATAGGGGCCTAGACCCTCTTCAAATTATAAGGGAGCCGTGAATAGTGGAGTGGTCAAAGGTATTTTCGAGAATATCTCAATAACTAAAAATTAATTTTGTTAAACGATTATTGAACAAATAGTTGCTTGTTTCAACGCTTATATATCATCTGAATATCAATGAATATGAAATTTGCATTGACCCGGAATTAAGGGGATTTTCGAAGGGTCGCGAGGTCTGCCACTTTGATGCTTTCTATCTCGTCAAACGAAAAACACTTATTTTGAATGTTAAATTACCATGAAATTGGCTTGGAGATGTGACCTCTGGAACAACTACTGCCATCTTCTAATTTTTTTTGCAATCTCCCTTAAGGATTTTTAGGGATGGCCCCTAAAAATACAACATCGAAAGGTATTATGAAAACTTAAAATATCTTTGTTAAGCAATGGGAAATCCAGAAATTGTAGAGAAAATGACAAGGCGGTATTCGGAGATATAATCAAGTTTTCGAGTGACCATCCCATTCAAAATAAGGTGCCGGAAAGGAGGTGTCAAAAGTATTTTCTTAAAAATTTCTCACACAAACTACAAGGAACCATAATTGTTTATACGCATCTCTTATTGAAGCAAAAGTTGCTTTGTTTCAAACGTTCAATGCGGATGCAAGCCTGATATCAGACGAAATTGATGATGATTACGATAATAAGGGAAGTGCAAGGGCCAAAACATCTGAAACTTTGATGCGTTCTCTTTTCTCTTAAACCATAAAAACCTTTTGTTGAAACGTTACGTGCTATAACATGAATTGCTTGGAAAATTGACCTGAATAATTTATGTCCAGTCTTTCTATTTTGTTTGAAAAAATGCTCTTGTTATAAGGATTCTTCAGGGGATGACCCTTTAACAATACTCAACATCGAAGAGTATTTATGTCACACTATAAATATCTGTTGGTGTTAAGCATTTGTGAGAACAAACCGACTTTGTATTGAACAACGTCAAGTCATTATACGACAATATCACTGATTTCAGGGTGCCAGCCCTTTCACAAATTTAAGCGGCTGAAAAGTGGTCAAAAGATATCTTTCGAGATTTATCTCCAAAAACTAAATGTAATTTGTTAAGCAATATTGAAACCAAAGTTGCCTTGTTTCACGTTCGTACTCAGCTGATATCAACGAAATTGAAAACTATGACGCGTAAATTAGGGATCTTCAAGGGGCCGAAAGTTGGAAACTTTAATGCTTTCTATCTCTTAAACGAAAAGCATTTTGTAAAACGTTATATAACATTACTTGCTTCATATTTAAGACTGCATCAATGATCTCATCGTCAAAATCATGTTTCTGCTACATCGCCCTTTAAGGAAGTTCGGCGTCATGACCCCTTAGATATTAAACATCACTGAGCTATTTCCTACATGTTGAATCAACTGGAGTTGAAAAACTACCCAAATATTTTTGTTATACAATTGTTTATAATTTAATTATTATTGCACTTCTCTTCTGTGCTCTCTCCTGTTCAATATTTGAACAATCTCTCAAAAATCGCAATTGCTTAATTTTATTTCACGTCTACGGTAAAATCATTATGATCATCGAATAATGCCAGATTCTCAAAGGATCTCTTCTGCATCATAGATCGAACGGAAACGTACTCGTTAGCTACGCAACGAGATTCGAATCTAGTATGTGGTTTGATTAGGTTTCTATGTGCATTTATAAAGCGCAAAAGGTACATTATAGTTTTCTATGCGCGTGTACAGTGTGTGTCCTATATATCACCAAACCGCAGGCTCTATAAAATATAAATTGTATTAAACTTAGAATGTGATAATCACTTTCCCTACATAAATATCATGGTCAGTTAAGTACAAAGGTTTACGACAAGATGGTTAATATTACTATTGGACTAGTACATGATAAAAACATTGCACTACAGTAATTGCAGTTCAAATCATAACATGGATAATCTCAATATGAGCTGCCACTTGGATCCGCTGCACTTAAATT
Organism: Ostrea lurida; assembly: GCA_903981925.1. Taxonomy (NCBI): domain Eukaryota; kingdom Metazoa; phylum Mollusca; class Bivalvia; order Ostreida; family Ostreidae; genus Ostrea; species Ostrea lurida. The sequence continues at coordinate 10,033 of CAJDSM010013070.1, read as the reverse complement.
TTGATTTCATCGGGCACTTATTGCACGCTGTACTCATATGAGTGTGTTCATAGGTTCTTGCGGAATTAGCTTCTCAATGATTCTTCACACACACGAAAGGTTCATGTATACATGGCTCAAGTTACATTCCAACAGTTGCTGGCAGCCTAAGTGTTGTATGGGCTCGTTGCACCGATAATATGTTTGGTTGGTATCGTAATTTCTTCACCACCATGTGTCCATTTGTCCATTAATTTCGTGGATGATGATCTCAAGGTCCTATGTGATGTGGTGAACAAGCGACATAAACTCCCTCAGTATAGATTGGTGCTGAGCAGCAGTCATGTAGCTGCCTATAAGTATGTGTTGTCAGCACTTTTTAAAACACAACAACGCTCTCCTCCTTATACCAGCAGTCCAAGTGAGTAGTATGTTTAATTTTCACATGTACTGGCGATAATATGTTGTCTGTTAGCAATGCTCTCCCTGTCAAGACTCAACGTGCTTATCAGTTGTTCTGAGCATTTTGTGTAATCGTTCCTCAGACATTTGGAGAGGATTGCGTTATATAGTGCCAAGTAAGAAAGCAGGACATAGTTTAATGTGATAGTACAAGATGGGTATGGGCTGTATGCTTTGACTGACCCTTTGCACAACACTCATTTTCTCTTTGTGAGATGTCGTATTTACCCATTCTCGCGATCTCATTGGATATTCTCCTTGATGTTAGAAAATCATTGACAAGTTACAATCTCAGTGTTTGGTCAATATCTTATCCTCTCAAAAAATGTATCTTTAAAGTCATTATACAGACGATTATGATGATCTCTGATTTTTTATTATGTGAAGATATCATTTAATATAAATATTTCAGCAATGCTGCTAGTTCACCGGAGTGATTTCGTTGGTATCCTTGCTCTTCTTTAGCAGTCTGATTTATCCAATTTATATTAGTATTTCCCCTGTATCCAATACCATAACCGTATCACTGCTTAAGTGCAATTCATGACATCAGGAATATAGTAGTACAGGATATTTTGTCCGGCTGCCCTGCACTAAGCTAAGTCAATGCGCTTCTGACCAACTCGTTTTTTCAATACGTCTCACGATTCGACTGATTTGACTTGCTTGGAATTTCAACTTTGATTCTCTTTATCATTTTGAAGGGTTCGTCAAATAAGAATACGATTGGAATTTTCAAAATTTTTATTACTGCTTGATTTATTTCACCCAGAATGTTACATTGAAATCTATGGGAAGAGCACGTATTATCAAATTATTTTCAAAAGAAATATTTTTTTTCATTCAATCTCTCTGTAAAAAGTTACATAAACTTTCTCTTTATGGAACATTTGTAACGTGTAGCGGTCACCCATCCAGGTGCTGACCACGCTCACCGTTGCTTAACTTGCGTGATCAGGACATGAACTCTACCATATCGCCGGACAAACTAGCTCACTAAGTTCCCTAATATACTGTCCGCTACACATATAATAAAATTAATAATTTAACGCACACATTTCTAGAAATTTAGATTTTCAGTGCAAAAAGGTCGGCTTCTAATCATTTACCAGTCATATGAATTTGATATATTTCACTTTTTTCACTGATTTGAATACGGATTGTTCCGTTTACCTGATCAAGACTATGGGCTCACGGCGGGTGTGACCGGTCAACAGGGGACGCTTACTCCTCCTAGGCACCTGATCCCACCTCTGGTGTGTCCAGGGGTCCGTGATTGCCCAACTCTTGTTTTTGTATAATTCTATTTGGGACTTTCGAGATTGTTCACTGTTAGTTATCTTTGCCTTTACTTTCATTATTATTGAACAATAGACATTTATATTCATTTAAATCATTCAAAATTGTTCATTATTCTTTCGTTGTACATTGAATACATTTAGTGAAATAATATTTTTCATAAGGGGGGGGGGGGGTAAGTATTTAAAAAAAATCTCTTTCCAACTAGAATTGTTACAAATTAATCTATATGTATCAATTTCAAATCATCAAAGAGTATTCCCATAGGATTGCAGAATCTACAATAACCTGTTACTAACATTGATACAGAAATACAACTATATTTTTTTCACCTCCATATAATGCTTTTATTTATCATGATTTTTTGTGACAATTTATAATACAATGTGATTGCAATTTTGGCACAATAATCATACATGATATAGATACTTATGAAATAATGAAAATTAACACTAGTATTCATGTTTAAGTCTAAAATTGTATTATGAAATCGCACACCAGTTCATCCAATCATAATAGGAGACAGTTTCCTCTAGCTTTGTATTGTACATTATAAAAGTCACATATCCTCGTTTAATTTAAATGTGCTTTTACATGGCCTCTGTGTGAATATATCTTTGGCAGTAACAAGAAGTTCGGTTTCTCCAAAACAAAATTCCACGATAAATGGTTGTTCCTCTAATGTAATCATTGGAAATTCTACTAACATTTTACCCAAAAGGAAACAAGAATCGTCATCAGTGTAGTGGACGGTTTCCTTTGGTGAACAATGGAATGAGAGTTCAACTAGACATTGAAGGGGAGAGGCAGTTTCATACATTTGTACGATCTTTTGACCAACTTCTACCTCGGTACCAGCGGACATTATTGGGCTAAATACACCGCAACATCTGTCGATTCCTGCTACATTTTTTAATTTGGACCTTGGGTGAACTCCACGTATAAAATCAGGGGTTACCTCTGTACCGTAAGTGTACCGAAGAATTCTTGATTTGATCACTTTTGGATTGTGACCAAAAATTACAGCTCCTTTTAGAACGGCCAATTCCGCTTCTTCTGGGACAATCATATGAACGTCTGGAATCGCCTGAGAGACAGCATTCTGAAAAATCTTTGAATCTGCACAACCTCCAACCAGCAAAACTTTCGTGACGTCTTTAGCTTTTGGGTTTCTAATGATTTCTTTAACATGGGCAACTAGCTCTTCGATGGCAGGTTCAAAGAATTTTTTCAGAATGCTTGCATCAATGTTTATTTTGTCCTTTTTTATGATCACGTTTTCTGCATAACTTGACCTTTGAAACAGATCCTCCATTTTCAGACCATGAATTTCTTCACACAAGGCGTTGACTGTTGCATATGGAATGGTTAATCTAATCCAGCCCTCTGTATCCGGTTTTATTACCCGTTTGGCAGATTCAAATTCTCGGAAAATATCGAGGTAAGCATTAATTTCATGCTTAGCGAGCCTTCTCATGACTTTGGTGCCAAGAATTTCAGTTAGCATGTTGTTGTACTCTCTGTCCACCGCTGTTCCGCCACAGGCGCCACCAGTAGCAGCGTGAAGCTCTCGTAGTCTGCCAGAACCTAGGTTTTCATGGACAGTGATATCTGCAGTCCCGCCTAAAAATGATAGTTCAAGGTGCATAACCATTTGTATATGAAAGAATCTCGAGGAAATATTCATGGTCTTAAAGTGTCCTTACGAATAAATAAATGTAACAGGATATGTCTTAGCTTACTCTTGATTTTGGAGTTATGAGATTGACACTGAACATTATCTTTACGTTTCTTAAGGCTGAAAGGGCGAAGATAACAAACAATGATCAATATCGTAAATCCAAACAGAATACAAAATAGGAATGGGGCGAACATGGACCCCTAGATACATATGTACACCAGAGATGGAATCAGGTGCCCTGTCGACCAGTCACACCCACCGTAATCCCATTGCCTTGATCAAGTAAACCGTTGTCAAAATCTGTATAAAGAACGGTTTAACAATTGCTGTAAACACCTTGCCCCGACCGTGTTCAAGTCCAATTGAGGTATATTAGCCTTAACATGTCTTTGACCCGAACCTGTACAATGATGTCGAATTTTTTATATATCAAGTAAGAGGTGGGATCAGGTGCAGGGCTGTCACTCTCCCTGATTTGGATCCGATAAAAGGACCCTTCTCAATTGGAAAATAAGAAAATTTTTCCCAATTTGATAAACAGATAAATCTCAGTTTTGATCCTGTGAAAGGGAGATACATTCAACTTGACATTTGATGTGGATTTTGCTAATAAATAAGTAATTAAAAAGCACAAAAAGACTGTGTTCTGAAATACTACAAATAAAAATAGACTTTTTGATTTTTTGTCATAATTTTATCATAAACAAAAATTTCCCAATTTGACCAAAAAGATCGATAATTTTCCCAATCTAGACGGACCCGGACCTTGTACCAAAAAGGGCAGCGATAGTCCTGAGGTGCCTAGGAGGATTAAACATCCCCTGTTGACCGGTCACATCCTCCGTGAGCCCATTGTCTTGATCAGGTAAGCGGAGCAATCCGTAGTCAAATCGGCGTATGATTGATTATTTACTGTTTTACGTCCCACTCAAGGATATTTAACTTATATGGAGACGTCACCATTGCCGAAAACGGTTTAACATTTGCTATGAAACACATCAGACAGCATTTGACCCAATGGACGTTCATACAGGCAAACTAAATCGATATAACGACCATAGAATTTACGAAATGCTGCCTTTAAACGTGACTGTTGAAACCCCTGCATCAACAACTTGTTTGTAAATAGCCTGCCTCCATTCAAAAACTGATCGTACGCAAAACAAGCTCTTGCGTATCGAATAAGTTTACAGACGTACACACCATGTGCAGGTGATGCTATCTAACGTGTTTGTACATATTGTACCACTTATCATGCCGTTCTCTTGGTACTTAGTTTGATTTCTGATTACAAATTTTACGGTGTTTCTACTTGAGAAGTTAAGATGAGAAATTAAAAGTTTGCAAACATACCCCCAATATCTATAATCATGTATTTGGTTCCTTTTTTGGAGACATCTCGATTTGAAGTTTGATTTGGTAGATGCTGGCAGTACACAGAAGCAGCTTCCGGTTCCAAAGCGATGGATAGCAATTCATGGGGAATTCCCGCCTGAAACATTTCACCAAAGGTACAAAATGAGAAACGAATCATTTTATATTATCTTCAGTGAACTAGAATAAGACTACAGAATCATCCATATCTGCTTCGTACTTGGATATCTTATTGAACATAGACATTAACAGCAAATTAATACCTCATCTTTATGGCAAACGGGGCGATTTCAGCTTCCCCATAGTCAACTTTCCATATCTACGTAGCAACATTCCATCATCACCTGCATATGGTGTTTACGTTTCTCTTCTCACGTCTCACCTTATTCGATACGCAAACAGCTTGTTCTGCGTATAATCAGTTTTTGAATCGAGGCAGGCTACTTACAAACAAGTTGTTGTTGCAGGTGTTTCAACAGTTATATTTAAAATAAGAATTTCGCTAATTCCATGGTAGTAGTAACGATCTAGTTAGTCCATACAACCTGCCATTTGGTCAAATGTAAAGGCAAAGATAACAAACAGTGATCAATCTCGTAAGTCCTAAATAGAATACAAAAACAATAGTTAGGCAAACACGGACCCCTGGACATACAAGAGGTGGGATCAGGTGCCTAGGAGGAGTAAGCATTCCCTGCTGACCGGTCACACCCGCCGTGAGCCCATAGTCTTGATCAGGTAAACGGAACAATTTGTCTAACGTGTTTCTTAGCAATTTTGAGCTGCTCTATTTACACAGAAATTGACTAAGGATTAGTCCGTTTATCTGATCAAGACAATGGGTTCATGGCGGGTGTGACCGGTCGACAGGCGATGCGTACTCCTCCTAGGCACCTGATCCCGCCTCTGATGTATCAAGGGCCCGTGTTTGCCCACTCTTCATTATCTTTGCCGTTTCTGTTATCACCCACTTCCATGTATAGATCAATTATTGATTAAGAATAAAGAATTTCCCTTTTTGGGGTGGGGATGCTAGAATGAATCACCTAAGTGACAAATTCGACCCCAGCTTTTCTTTAGTTATGGGGAAAATAAACATACCATCCATAAAACGATCATTCACTAACTTCAAAAATATTACTTTTACTTGAAACGCGAAAGATTTGCCATAGACAATACATGTATTTTTGAAATGAAAATTATTTTGTTAAACAATTCGTAGAATGGAATTTGGCAGATTTATCTGAAAACATGTAACGTACAAGTTCTGCACATCTACGCATGAATTTCTTTGCAGAGTCACTCCAAATGGCAGGGACCGTTAGCACCCATCGGATTTCTCGACTCGTAATACTGAACCCTTGTAGAGTCAGCCGTTCCATCAAATGATCCTTTAGAGCTTTAATGGACTGTTTGAAAACGTCCTTTGCTGGCCATGGTTTTCCGGAAATATCAGGTATTGGTGTATCTTCTTTTAGGAGCTGTAAATAAGATTGCATGTTTACGTAAATATACACCCTTGCGGCTTTGTAAATAGTTTTTGCTGTGTTTGAGAAATATATTACGTACATCAGGACAGGTTCCATCATTGGATATCAACATGGATTCAAGACACCAAACTAAAATGAATACTTGATTTCGTAGATCGGTTCAACAAAAATAAATTTGTTCTCAACAAATATTGATACAACCACTTTATCTTAATCAGCTAGTGCTGCAAAAACGAAGAGGTAGCTACGGCTTTTTTAAATTTCATCTGGATGAAGCGGTAAATGAACAGTCTTTCAAATCTGCTTCGTACTTAGGTATATGTATTTTACTGAACATGAATAGTAACGGCCATCTAACAAATCAGTTTTATGACAAGGAATACCATTTACAAATTACCATATTCATGTAACAATATTCCAATATCACCTGGATATAATGTCTTTCAATTGATTCAATATATATGAGCCTGTTCCGACGAACAAATTGATGTCGCAAGGGTTTCAACAAAATCAGCATTTTGCATAGTCTTTGGTCGTTGTGACGATTATTTTGTTAATACATGTCTTTGGGCCAGATGCTGGCGTGTTTCGTACCAATTGTTAGATCATTTACCTACTGATTTTGATTTCAGATTACTCCGGTTTACCATATCGAGATAATATAGCTCACGGCGGGTTTGACCGGTCAACAGGGGATGCTTACTCTTCCTAGGCATCTGATCTCACCACTAGTATGTCTTGGGGTCCATGTTTGCCCAACTCCAAAATTTGTAATCCATATAAGAGTTACGAGATTGATTATTCACCTTTTCGATTTTCTTATTTAGCAATGCCATTTTTATATTGAAAGGGAAGCTATATAAATTGAGAATGTTTTATTAGACATTATCGGCTGCAAGCACTACAAAGTTATACCTATATTAAGTACCAAGAGGCATTTAGACACTGAACCTTCTTTATAACTCCGGATCCAAAGCTTTAAATAAAAAGGTATAAAAATCAGTTCTTAGCGTTACCAATTCTAACGATTTAGTTCTGTTTTGGCCGGGACTCATAACCTCCTAAGCATGAATTGACCATCCTACCAATGGGATACTTTGACGGTTAAAATGAATCATGATTCATTCAATTTGTCACTTACATCGCGATTGTGAAGTTTCATTTTAAATCTGGAGAAGAACAAGTAGTGCGAATTGTCTCCATCCAGTACCAGGCTGCCATGCTTGTTTTCTGCTTCGTAGCCAAAGGAAACAAATTCTCCTTCAGAGTCTAGAAGAAGGGATGTCGGGGTCTTCAGAGAGAACAGTGAACTCCCGCCAGCATTCCAGGCCTGGTTGGCATTTATCTTCAACGGATTTTCTCTATACTCAGACCTAGAGCTGAAAGCGTACCCGGAATATGCTGTTCCAAAATCCAACGCGGCCACGAAGAGGTAATCTTCCGGTTTGATCTTGTCTTCTTCATCATAGTTATTAGTAGCCATTTCCTATAATGACCGATCAGGAAGAATAATTCAATTGAGATTAGTGAAATCTTGTATAAGAATGGATAGGAAAGAAATAATGTACTACGATACATAAAATGGTTGGCAGGGGATGAATTTAGTTTGGACGTTTGAAATACGAAAGAAACAAACAAAATCGCATGGACTCCACAGTGAAACTAAGTATGATTAAGTAGGTAAAACGGAAATGCTGACCTTTATAATATTGAGCTTTATCATTAGAGAATACTAGTATTTAATCGACTGAAATTGAGACGTTGACTTCATGACACTACATACCTATACCTCTGGTCAATGTGTATGGAGGAACATTGCTTGAAATGGGTCAAACCATACGAAAAGAAAAGGCTTTTTCCCCGCATTGACTGCGTTAATCTCTTGCAGAGAAAATTTACAAACCAACGGAGACTGGTAACCAGGACAATGGCAATAAGTTTTTTTTGCTCATTTCAGATATAAATTTTATTTTTGAACTACATGTACATGAGGGTACGAACAGGCGTCGCAGTTAATGTATTTTCTAAAAATTAAATTTATTTGTTGTACTTGCATTCTACTCTCAATTATGTAGAAATTCACAGACTTTAAAATAGACGTACTATAATATTCATTAAGATTAATACGCAGATTGTTTACAATTGCAATGCATTCATTAGGAAATCGCTGTCATTAATAATTTTGAAAACATTAGGCCTAGGATTGTAAATATATCTGTATGAAGATAGATTACTCGTAGATTCAAAGTCAGGAGTAAGACACACTGTGTGTGTATAATCATACGTTATCTGATCACAAATCGCTCTCAATATGTCTGTTCTTGATAATAAAGTAACCATCCCTCTAAAACAAAAGTCATCTTGTGAAAGTTTATCACACAGTTATTGTAGACACCAAAAGCGGAAGGAGTGCAAGTCTGTGTGCAAGTGCTACCACGTGATTTATTGATTAAATTCAACGTTTGTGTTCTAGTTTTTTTTATCAGGACAATCAATGGCTCAAATGACCGGCAACAGGTGTATAGAGATACATCAGTGAGAAAACAGTTCAGTATTTATTCTAGTTGGGGATTCATAAATCAACATTTTTTACAAACTACAGGGCCCCAAAATATACTTCAAGCAAGAACAAATATAGAACGAAGTGAACACAAGGTTGTTAAAGAAACATGTGCCAGCTTCTTTGCCTTTTCAGCTACGGTGTTTTTAATGACAATTTACTTTCAAAATCAAACAAAATGTAGTTTTACAGACTCGACACAAGGTAAAACTCCATTAAACTACGTACATGTATTTTAAATCAAAACCACGATTGCATACCTTTCTGTACGGAATACACTGCACAGTACGCACAAAAAGGATTTTCTTCCGTTCTTGCTTCACTGATTGCAGCCTTGACAAGGTTACTGTAATTGAAGCAATCTATTGACAATTTTACGATAAAATATTGTTGTATTACAGACTAATTATTCATCATGTCGAGCTCTTGATAAAGAAAACGGTTTACCTTGGTGGGTGTCCTTAAACTGCTGATGTGTACGAGTTGTTCCTGGTATTCAAAGAGAAAGCAAAAGTGCATTATCTGTCGTGGTGGATCTAGAAGGACTACAGAAGTTGCAACACCTCAGTCGTTTGGATATAAGTAAACTCAGGTGACCTATTGCAACAAGTCGTCGTCCGTCGCCGTCCGCTACAGTAACAATTGAACAGTTTTGACTTCTTGATAACTACCAAATCAATTCTTTTCAAATTTAACATGAATCATCTTTATGACAAGGGGTACATGAATTGTAAATTGTAGGACTATGGGGCCTTAGGGGCGGGGCAAAAAGTGACCATTTTCAAAACAATATTCTCTACAACCGCAAATCTGTAAGACGAACTAATTGCATTGTGCTGAAGAGCAGGAAAACCTCTTCCAAAATAGTAAATTTAGTGTTGCCCGGGATTGAGGTTCTGACCACATGGTGGGGCCAAATGTTTAATTACATTATATGATAAGCGTGATAGCTAACTTTGCAATCGTCAACTTTCCTTATACCACTATTACCTGTTTATGGTACATACATGTATACCAGTATTTCTCAAATGATCGATACGCAAGAATATGCTATGCGTATGAGGACTTTTTTTTTAAAGCAAGGCCAACTACAAAGAAAAAAGTTGATGTTGCAGGGTTAAAACGAATCTTGTTTAAAGTCATCATTTCGCAAATTCTACGGTCACTATGGGGACCTTGTTTGCGATT
>CAJDSM010013066.1:26273-38220 GCA_903981925.1 Ostrea lurida | reverse complement strand
CGGCAGTTACTAGTACACGCATCATCCCTGATGTCATTTTGGCGATGTTTGGAGTTTTATGACGATACTTTGTGTTCCAAATCATTCCAATTTTATAAAAATATACACTAGACTATGAAGCTATTTCAATAATAAAATAACAAAGAAAAATAGAGAAAAATGACTAACCCGATTCTGTGGCTGCCATCTTGGGCTACCCGTAACTGCAGTTCGGGCATCGGCTTAATAACCAGTGATATACCGGACACCATAAATAGCTATACCGATGGTAGTATTTTCAATTTTCATCCATGCACACCCCGCCCCTTAAACTCAAAACTGCATGCCCCTGAATAGGATACGCATTGATAGATTCAGCACCCTATAGTTTACATTGTCCGTCAACATTTTTTGTGAACACTAAAAACTTATGCATTGTAGTGATTATATACATGCTGAAACTTTGCACTTTGTTCATCACCATGCAGATGTAATAAGGTTTTATGGGGCAATATTTTGGGAAAACTTCATTTCATATGAAATATTCAGCCTTTCGTTTTTAAATACATTGTGCCTCAGCGGGCCCTTGCTGACTTGAAAGACTAAGATAAATATGCAAAAAGTCCCATGATACTGAAACTATACACCTATTGTAAACGACCAGCGTGTTGCAAGTTACGGGTCGTATTGCCAGTTACACTCATCGCGAATATGCAGTTACACGCACCATTCTGTTTTTTTCATACGTTAAACACGGATAAACCAGACACGGCGTAATACATATGAATGAGACCAATAACTGATTCTCTATGAATCAAAGTTTGTCCGTATTGGAATAATTTAACAGTTTAGTTATTTATCGAATGATAAAGCAAAATATATCGAGCCGTACTTTCGTCTGCCATATTGGGCTATCCCGTAACTGCAGTTACGGGCATCGGCTTAAATACCAGTGAGAGTGCCAGAGTAGAGGTTATACCGTCAACAAGGCGGGCAATCATGTGGAGGCAGTTTCAAGTGTTTAAATAGATGTAAATCCATTAGGACCAGAATGAAATGTATTGACATGCAAATCTGCGGATCATTCAGACATATGATGGCAGCTGCCCTAACAGTTAGAGCTTAATGGCGAAAGTAAACACATGTTCAGCTGAGGAAGAAAATTTGTGCGTTAGCAGGAAACCAACCCAGGAAATAAGTCATCTTGGGATGAATGCCAGAAACTGGTGCAGTTCTAGACAGTTCCTGTAGCAAGTAACAGTGTGTGGAAGTACATGGATCAACACTACATTGATTCACTAGTGAAATAGACAAGAATAGAATTAAAGAAGATCGAGGGCAAAGAATTTTCAAGTTTGAGGCAGAACTCAATTTAAATCTGAGGGAGAATATGCTATTCCAGCTCGTATAGCCGGGAAGAGTGACAATAAAAATGATTACCTAATTGTCTATTTAAATTGTAATTTGGCATTTTTTGGACTGTTTCTGGGAGGTTTGGTATTTACGATCAAGGTGTAACAGTTTGACTGTTAAATTATCTTTCCGGATAAAGAACTGTGACATAGCGGCAATTGTAAATGCCGCAAAAATATCCGCATTGTGACGCAGGCAACAACATAAATTTGACGTAAGGGCTATTGCCAGCAAAAAAAACATTATGGGGGGGATGATGGCAGTCGATATTTTCATAGGCCGCTTCCCATGTAATTTGTAATGAATTGAGGTCCTAGGGGTGTAGAATTTAGTAAAATTTGGTGACGTAGTTTATGAAATATCTAAAAAGTTCGCGTTTTTCTGGGACAACCCTCGCAGAAAAACGCAAACATTTCATATATTTTTTGTGAAACTTCTAGTATATCACTTATTTCAAGTAAATTATGGATAGATATCACATTGAATTATTATTTAATATTTTGATTGTAAACAAATTTTAATCGTAAATTCGCTGAACTCTTTATGAAACTTTTTTGGGCACGTTTTCATACTTAGATTCAAACTCTGTGCTCTGAATCGCTTTAATACTCTCATATTAGAATGGAGTTTTTGCGAACGATTTGGAACTTTCTGAGAGCCGTACTCGAAAGATACACAGCAGTGCATTGATAAATAGTACGGGTTTGAGCTAGATTACGGTAAAAGTTTTATATCTTATAGGCCAGACGCCTAACTCGAATTTCCTGTGCCATTTTTGACAGCGGTGATATTATTTTCTGCACATATAAAACATGAACATTATTACAGAATATCTCAGTTATTGAAAAATAAAATCAACGTTTTAATGAATGCATGAGGATGCATTTTTCATTAATACCAGCGGCGTAGCTTAAATTAGGGGTAATTAAATATGGAAACAGAAAGGGCACGGGGTTTGGGGGGCGCCCTAAAGCCCCCAATGGGTCCAAGGCAAAACCCTGGTGGGGGACAAGCCCTCGGAAGCTTCACCAGTGTATTTTAGACATTATCTTTAATTTTAAACATAGACACATGGGGTAAAGACATTATAATTCCATTCACTATATTATAAAAAAAAAAAACAGAAAAAAACCTATTATTTCTACGAAAGCCTATTAGTATCATGTAAAAAATAAATCTTAACTTTCTCTATCTTGTAATTACGAGAAAATTATCTCGTAAAATTCTTTTCTCATAATTATTAAAAAATCAATAAATATTGCCCATGCGATAACTTCCATGTAAGCTATCCTATTCTCTTTCTTCGTCCCTTTTAAATCTGTTCGATCGAAGCACAGGTATCTGAATTTTAATCAATAAATATATATTAATAGGGGGAAAAATAATATCTATATGATATAAATACACCAGGTGGTGTATTTATTGTGTCGCCTGCCTGCGTGAGCGGAGGCGACATATAGGGATCACTTTAGTCGGCTGGCGGCGTCGGCGTCACAAAATTTTCTGTCACATTTTTCTCAGAATCCACATAAGCCAGCTTCCTGTTATTTGTCACAGAGCATGAGTATGGACAACTGTATCGTGTAACGCAGTGTCCAATCTGCCGCATGTCAACTTCCTGTTCGACGCAACTTAGAATATTTTTAACCCAGACAATTTTCTGTCACAGTTTTCTCAGGAACCACACAGGCCAGCTTCCTGATATTTGGCACAGAGCATCAGTATGGACAACTGTATCGTGTAACGCAGTGTCCAATCTGCCGCATGTCAACTTCCTGTTCGACGCAACTTAGAATATTTTTAACCCAGACAATTTTCTGTCACAGTTTTCTCAGGAACCACACAGGCCAGCTTCCTGATATTTGGCACAGAGCATCAGTATGGACAACTGTATCGTGTAACGCAGTGTCCAATCTGCCGCATGTCAACTTCCTGTTCGACGCAACTTAGAATATTTTTAACCCAGACAATTTTCTGTCACAGTTTTCTCAGGAACCACACAGGCCAGCTTCCTGATATTTGGCACAGAGCATCAGTATGGACAACTGTATCGTGTAACGCAGTGTCCAATCTGCCGCATGTCAACTTCCTGTTTGACGCAACTTAGAGATATTTTAAACACAGACAAATTTCTGTCACATAGGAACCACATAAGCAGCTTCCCTGAATTTGGCACAGAGCATCAGTATGGACAAACTGTATCGGTGTAACGTAGTTTCCAATCTGCCGCATGTCAACTTCCTGTTTGACGCAACTTACAATATTTTTAACATAGCAATTTTCTGTCACATTTTTCTCAGGAACCAATAAGCCAGCTTCCTGATATTTGGCACAGAGCATCAGTATGGACAACTGTATCGTGTAACGCAAGTTTCCAATCTGCCGCATGTCAACTTCCTGTTGACGCAACTTAGATATTTTTTTAACATAGACAATTTCTGTCACATTTTTCTCAGGAACCACATAGCCACGCTTCTGATATTTGGCACAGAGCATCATATGGACAACTGTATTCGTGTAACGCAGTTTCCAATCTGCCGGCATGTCAACTTCCTGTTTGAACGCAACTTAGAATATTTTTAACATAGACAAAATTTCTGTCACATTTTTCTTAGGAACCACACAGGCCAGCTTCCTGATATTTGGCACAAGAGCATCAGTATCGGGACAACTGCATCGTGTACCGCAGTTTCCAATCTGCCACATGTCACTTCCTGTTTGACGCAACGTTATTTTTTGACATGAACAAATTTGTCATGAATGTTACTTTTAAATGAGAAGTAATTTTTCAAATGAATTAGAAGTAAGGCAGGCGACACATGTCTTTCCTGGAAGACTTACACTAAAGTATTTATTGGTATATCACCATGTTTTTTTTAGGAACAAACATTGTACCAGCGCATAGAAACTATATGTAATTTTGCGCTTTATAATGAATAAAATAATAATAATACTACCTGTTTGTCTGTTCGTCTGCGTGTGTGATTTCGGTGTCTGGCATAACTTCTTGTGTCTTTGACATATGCATACCATATAAGCATATGGATGTATCAATATATGAGGATGTATTGCATACATTCATGACCTACATATGACCTTGACTTTTTGACCTAAGGTCAAGGTATATGTTCTCTAACATGGATTATATTTGGCATGTGAGTGTACACAGCTGAAAAGATGTGTCCATTACATTCATGATCTCTGTATAACCTTGACCTTGATCTCAAGGTCAAACTTATAGGTTTTTAAACATGCATTTGTGTCCGGCCATATCTTCTTTGTTCAAGCTTCAGTGACTCAAGTAAGTGTAAAGTTTTGTGGATGGCGTGGGGTATCCTTTGTGAGTTTTACTCTTTTACTCACAGTATTTCTAGTATTGTATTTGATACACAAGTTTCACGTTAGATCAGACTCGTAGATCAACCCTTTATCTTGATCTCTAAAGCACTAGTCTGTTGTGCCAGAGGTACCGGGTTCGATTCTCAGCAGAGACGTAAACCAGCTTCTGTTACATTTGTGAGAACCGTGGTGGGTCATAACTCTTACCTTGGGAAGATGGATAGCAGTCGACATTTTGAAAAATACATAAGAATTAGTACACAATTACAAAAATAGAAAGATCATATGATTTAAATTATAGATCGTCAACATCAATTTTGAAGGGGGAAATATTGGGATTGTCCAAAAGTCAGATGCTTGTAGATCGATGTATTTAAGACAGTTGAACCCCTTCTGGAGGGGGGGGGGATGAAGTATATATACTATCGTCAACTTTCATACATTGCACTTCTACCTTCAAATGATGGTTTGGTCGTCTTATTTTGATCGACAGAATGATCATCCAGGTCATCAGTCAGGAAAAAGTCATTATATATTACTTTTCTAAGAAATTAAACATAAATAAGATGCGAAAACAAAAATATTGTGGGGGGAGGGGGGATGTAAAGTAATTTAAATATTAAAATTACATGTATAATAAAATGAATAGTACAATTGAAACAAGTATTAACACAGAAATAAAACAAAATAGAATTTAAGTTATGAATTAAGCCAAAGTATTTACATGTAGATAGACGTGTAAATAAAAAAATAAGTATGAAAAGCACAAAAAAAGATTTTAAGTATTTAGATTACAGCCCCCCCAAAAATATATAGAATATTGGATTACAAAGTCAAATATTTAATACTAAGATGATAAAGTGTGAAACGCAATGCAGAAAAAAAATTACAGTGAATGTCCTTCAAAAATAGCATGAAATGGAGCATGTGGTTTAATACTGGTAGTTTGTTTACTTCGTCTCCTTGTACACAGATCTATAACTTATAGGTGACATGGGAGTTTGCTTGGTTACCTAATTCAGAGATTCATTAAGCATTATCTGTTTTTAAAAATAACTGAAAACACCTGTAGTATTAATAGATAAGTGATAAAATTAGCACAAAGAAATCCGATTTATATTTATAAAATATATTCCTACTTTCAATGCCCATTTTATGCTATAAATCACACCCCATAAACTGTTTATAGCAATCAGTTGCAATCACTAACATTGTGTAGTCGTCATTTGAGTTAAAATTTCTGAAGAAAAATAAAGTATTTTTGTTTACGTATTACTATTTAAAGATCTGCGGTAAATCCCAAATATATTTTTAGCTTATTGACTGTACACAGAGCTAAAATGATTAAAAATAAGGATGGGTCCACGGTGGACAGGGTTTTTCTGCCTGATTGTTAATTTTTCGTTAGTTTTCGGACTGAACTTGCCCCAGCAACCTGACCCAGGCTTTCGGTATAACTGTTGGGACCAAACCTGTACATTTCCGAGCCAATATTGTGACATTGATGAAAAAAGGTGTTTATTTTGTTCTGACGACTTGTGCAGATCGAGGAATTTTCCAGAACAGTGCCACTCATATTGTCAAGGTAATCTTATTTCATCAGATGATCGATTCATTGTTACATTGTAAATAGTATAGAATAAAAGTTAATTTAAAAGTGAATTAATAAAATTTACTTTTTCTTTGAAACAATGTTGTTGTTTAAAATGTCTTAATCTTTGCCAATTTGACGAAGAGCACAATTTCGTGCAGTTTTTGTTCCAGCAACTTATGTCGACGGCTAACTGTGCTACATTAAAAAAATATCTGTTTATTTATCTCTAAAATAGGTGATGCTGTTGGATAGTCTGTCCTCCATGCTTTTCAGGACTTTTTTATTATTTTTTTCTCTCTCTCTCATTAAAAATTGTACATTTAATTATATTATATACCTCTGACATGTATATATTTGTATTTATTTTTATGTTCCTCGTGTATCATTATATGGTTTGAGCGAATAAATTGAACTTGAACTCGTCTTTATTGACAGTGCTTCAGGGTGCAGAATCACCAAGTGCGGTAACCCTACCCGTTAACATAACAAAAGGGGCTCAGACATCTGACAGTATGCCAGGTAAATTTTTATAAGTGTTTCTTGGCAATGTTACAATCAAATAGCATTACTATTGTATATTTTGTGTTGAATCCATTGTACAAGTCATACATCACTATTCAGGATACATCATCCAGTGGCGGATCCAGGATTTGTAATGGGGGGGGGGGGGGTCCTTGAAAGAGGAGCCAATAAGTTTAAGGTCTAAGAGGAAGCTAAAGTGGGGGACCCGGGGGCGAAGTCCCGGAAGCTCTAGGGTTTTAGAGCTTTTAAAGTCAATTTTAGGGTTAATTTACCTATATATCTATACATAATAATTGAATTTGGTCACCAAAATGGGGGCCTGCCCCCCCCCCCTCTAAATCCGCCTATCATCGCTTTATTTCGTTTTGCGAAGGTTCCTTTGAAATCGCTGTATGGCTGATTTTAGTTGTCTTGCTCGTCATCCTAGTCATCATTGTCGTACTTGTTGTTATGTTCTGTCGCACGAAACACAGAATACCATCGCCACCAGGATACAAGTTTATAAGCAATCCTACAGACGCTGAGGAGATGAAACAGCGACTAGGTCAGTATCACACAATGATTTTAGAGTCTCTCCCCGTACCCTTTCGTTTGCGTACTCTCCATTTTTTAACCGCAGCTCCTATATGCTTGCCGAAAAGATTTGTGATTGTTAAACAATGAGACAGTTGTATCACCTCGCCCCTTTTTGTCGCATGCTAGGGAAACAAAACAATGACCATCTCCTTCATTCAAGGCAAAACTCGCATTTTCTATACCCAGTTGGTACAACAACGGTATTCTCCACCAAAACACTTCAGGTGGAATGATACACCAGAGAAATTTGACGTGGATGAAAAGTAGAGGATATGTTAAACAATATTTTGAAAATTAAAAAAAATCAAATTTACTAGTACTCTATTTCGTCAAAAGTGCAATTTTAGTAGAAAGCAATTTGAAAAAAAAAAATAAAATCCCTGCTGGAATCGAACCCACGACCTGCAGTTCAGAAGGCAACGTGCTAACTTACTGAGGTACTCAGCTAGGTTGAAATGAATTGACATATAACCCTGATAGTGATATTTTCATCCATGTTTCGAACGGAAGGCAGTCATTATGACGATAGCTCATTCCCCCATAATAAACATATTTATCCCAAACTCGAACTTAAATCCACCTGATCCAACTGTCCTCCTACATGCTTTCAGATTTTGAATAACACGATGTTTTTAGACATGCATATCTCAGTCTTTTTGATTTCATATTTAATTTTTTTTTTCATGTAAATATGAATGCAAGGTATCATTCGATATTAATGCAAATATTTTTAATAAAGTAACTAACCCTTTGGTAAATAATTATTATGTAATCTTAATTCATAATTTTGTATCCGATATGTGGAATAAATTACAGTTTGCCCAATTTCTAACTGGATTTATATTCTGTTTCGACACTTTCACTAAAATAATCAATCCGAGAAGTATCCATACGCTTACTTCCTAGTCTTTTTACTAGATATGACAGAATAAGGCTTAGTGATCCAGTTTACACTGAGAGTACATGAAAGGAATTGTGGGAGGACAAACTGACTTCAAACCGATATTTAAAACTTTCGAATTTAGGTACACGTATGTCTAAAACCAAATCTTTATTTTTATCGCAGATGTTGACGGAATTTCCAAGGAAAATGATATTATCATCATTAATGAAAAACAATTGATATCTACAAATGTTATGACACAACCAGATAGTCAGATATCGATGTCCTCGGGTAATTCCCTTGCATCAACAGTTACACAACCGGAAAATGTGGGCTATTCACATCAGCATGCTCACCACATAGAAACAGAACTTCTGAAAAATTCATACGCGGAAGGTACAAGTACACCTACCGCTGTCGACAACGACAGTGGTTTTACAGACGACAGGCACACAACACCAGTGACGCCGTCGCAGAAGTACCCGAATTTAAATCAATCTCTTGATACCAGCTGCCAGGAGGACACGCTTTTAAAAATTTAAGAGCCATTCGGAACTCTCCACAACTTACCAGCCTATGGACATTACTGCAATTAGGCTTTAGCATAGGTGTGTTTTATTTTGTTGTCATATTTATTATGAATAAATATTTCGTAAAATTATTTTTTGGTGTGTGTTTGACAGGAAACGGTTTAAGAGAGATAACTCTAATTCGAAATCGATAGCGAAGATTCCCGTCGAGAATTTTTCACTCTTTCTGAGACGTCACCAGTTGTAGGTGAAGTACCACAAATGCAGGCCTGTGCTTAAGCGCTTACGGCCATAGCAATGAGGGCTCTTTAACGTGCCAACGCCTGCCACGGCTTGGGAACCCCGATCCGAAAGACCGGTGATTTTCACTTCTAGATGCCGATCGTTTGACAATCACGTCTTAATTTTAAGTTTGCATGAACAGGTCTCGAATTCGCAACCTCTCGACTACGAACCACTGAGTAGGCGTGACCAACAGTCATACAAATGTTTTCATATTGAGTTAGTTTTGTTTTCTTCTCCGTTTACTTCTACATATTTCTTGAATTAGTACCATATTGTCTTTTGGGCATTTTTTCCACAAGAAATATGTGTTTAGAAACGATATTTAAGTCACAAAGTTATACAATATAATAAAACCAAATCCAAGTTCATTATCATAATTAATATGATTTTAATTGGTAATATTCACTAAACATGTGACATCTATCTTTGTCCAATAATGAATACTCATTCCATTCAGTACCCTGCAACAGCACGTAATTTCCTTGACATCTTGTGGTATTCTGACCCCTGATTTACACCTCAGAAACACATGTACTAACACATTATAAGACTCGCCATCGAACACCATGCCAACCTATCTCTTGGAATATGTAAATAAAGAAGGAACCATATCTGATCCCCGCCTGGCGAACTGCTGGCTCTGAGAAACTCAGACGCGCGTGTGCAAAGAGAGTGAATACATCCCTTTAGCATGTTTACCCGTGTGACGTTACGGATCTAAAGGTCGCCGCTACTATGTAATGCGACTTGGTGTGTCAAGATTTACCCAAAGTGGTAAGTGAGTTTTCAACATTCATGTCTCAGTCGTCTCTTTGCTTTCAATTTGGCAGCCGACAGAGCAGATGTCGACGAAATCAACATCAGCAATCAATGTATCCGTTTCCTTAGATGAAATTTGTGCTTGCAATTGACATCGTTGTATACATAACGAATGTGTTTTAGTAAGATAGTGAAAAATATTTTAATGAGGTATTGTATAGTAGATGTATATTGTCAATTATCAGTATTCACCGAGATATATTCTGGGCAGACGTATGCAGTGCAGCTAAATAGAGATCACGGTGGCAATTGCTTGCACATGTTCGATGCACCCCCTTACTATGCTTAACCAATTACATATAGTTTTGTACACATTTAGCAACACTGTCCCGCAGTGATAAATTAGTTATGATTTGTTATCGGTGTGGGGTTATTTTTATGTATGACATCTTGGGATAATTTGTAATTTCTTGAATTTCGAAAGAGAAATATGGAGGATAATTCTGTAATGGTTTTTAAAATACATGTATTGGTATGTATGTCTTAATCTCCAACAGCCAACATTACAAAATGAAGCATCTTTTATTAGTAGTTCGACGATTTTGCCGAAGAAAATACGTGTACAAGATCCGCGCCCGAAAGCTGCTCATCCGTTGTGCAACGATGTCTGAAATCTTTTATCACTTTATCTGAGTACAAGTGGTTGAGTTATTCATCCCCATATATCCCCGTCATCTTTCCGTACATCTTTGCTGGAAGTGGTAGCGCGCGGTGTGCGCGTGCGATAATTGATAACGCACTTTCACAACTAATCCAAAACATATTTGCTAGTACGGATAATGTATTGAGCAGGTCTGCTTACAGTGCAGGAAAAAAAGTTGTCGATACCAATGTTGCTTTCATGCAGAATTTGAAATCCATTTTGTTAGGAATATTAAATTTCAAATACCTAAAAAAAAAGCATCATGCCGAAATTTCAAATGTCTGTGTATTACATAATTACGTGTTTAGACTCGTGGAATAAAAAGTTATTTGTTAAATTTTCCTGACATTTGGTGGATTTGAAAGATTGCATAGCGTTTAAATGGAAGAGGTTGCAAAAATAAGTTTAGTCTTGTTAAAAAAAATTAAACGAATAGAGTATTGTTTATTGTTGCTGTTTTTTTATGGGTTTTTTTATTTTCAAGTTCACGATGAGTTCACAGACTTTTAAGACTCTTTTTCATGTTTTATCCTGGAAACCACCATAGACGATCAAATACCTCAGATATCAGACTTGTTATGATATTCACTGACAATCTAAAATGAAAAATCGCCCATGAAATATTGCAGACTGTCAGTGTCAAGATTTTGATCCAACAAATCAGGAGACATGCATTTCTGTGATTTATACTGATCTATAGTATCTTACATGCAATGTTTTTATCAGTTCACCATAGATAAAGTTCCAACTTATAGAAAGTTTCTCATGAAGCCTTGATTCAATTTTAAACATGGTAAAGTTTTTCATAATGTCAAGAATTATCATCCTTTAATACGGAAAGTCATGTTTGTGCAAAGCGAGTTGTAAAGCCCTTTTAGGAAGACTGTGTGACGAGTAATTTACGGATAGAAAGACTGTATAATGAGTAATTGACAGACAGAAGGCCTGTGTGACGCATGATTGACAGACAGAAGGCCTGTGTGACGCGTGATTGACACAAGGACTGTATGCGGGGTGGTTGACAGATAGAAGGACGATGTGACGAGTGTTTGACAGAGAGAGGGACTGTGGCGCGTAATAGACAGATAGAAGGACTCTGTGACGAGTGATTGATAGATAGATAGACTGTGTGACGAGTGGTTGATAGATAGATGGACTGTGTGACGGATGATTGATAGATAGATGGACTGTGTGACGAGTGTTTGATAGATAGATGGACTGTGTGACACTGTGTGACGAGTGATTGACAGATAGAAGGACTGTGTGACGAGTGAGTGACAGATAGAAGGACTGTGTGACGAGTGATTGACAGAGAGAAGGACTGTGGCGCGTAATTGACAGATAGAAGGACTGTGTGACGAGTG
>CAJDSM010013066.1:0-25623 GCA_903981925.1 Ostrea lurida | reverse complement strand
ATGATTGACAGATAGAAGGACTGTGACGCGTGATTGACAGACAGAAGGACTGTATGACGCGTGATTGACAGATAGAAGGACTGTGACGCGTGAGTGACAGACAGAAGGACTGTGTGACGCGTGTTTGACAGACAGAAGGACTGTGTGACGCGTGTTTGACAGACAGAAGGACTGTGTGACGCGTGTTTGACAGACAGAAGGACTGTGTGACGCGTGTTTGACAGACAGAAGGACTGTGTGACGCGTGTTTGACAGACAGAAGGACTGTGTGACGCGTGTTTGACAGACAGAAGGACTGTGTGACGCGTGTTTGACAGACAGAAGGACTGTGTGACGCGTGATTGACAGATAGAAGGACTGTGTGACAAGTGATTGACAGATAGAAGGCATGCATGATTGATAGATTGATTGATTATTTATTGTTTTACGTCCCACCGAGAATATTTCACTCGTATGGAGACGTCACCAATGCCGGTGAATCGGCAGTGAGGGTCTTTCAACGAGGACTGATCTTTGTCGTGCGACACGTGCTGTGACACGGGGCCTCGGTTTTTCCGGTCTCATCCGAATGACTGCCCCATTCAGTCGCCTCTTACGACACGCAAGGGGATGCTGAGGACCTATTTTAACCCGGATCCCCACGTGACGAGTGATAAGCAGACAGTTGGACTGTTGTGACGAGTGATTGACAGACAGGACTGTGTGACGAATGGGTGATAATTATATTTAAAGGACTGTAAAGTACTTTTAAAACATATGAGAGGGACGACGTTTCTTTGTGACTGATTGATTGATTGTTGTTTGTTTTACGTCCCACTCGAGAATATTTCACTGATATGGAAGCGTCACCATTGCCGGTGAAGGGCTGCAAATCTAGACCTGTGCTCGGCACTCAGGGCCTTTGAGCAGTGAGGGATCTTTATCGTGCTACACCTGCTGTGACACGGAACCTCGGTTTTTCCGGTCTCATCCGAATGACCGCCCCATTCAGTCGCCTCTTACGACACGCAAGGGGATGCTGTGGACCTATTCTAACCCGGACCCCTTTCTTTGTGAGAGATGAAAATCATATGTGTTTGACGGATGATTTACGAATGAGAAAGACATTGTATCTGTGTGAATGGTGATTAAGACATACATGAGAAAGATGTCAATACTGTGTGTTGCGTGGGCCATCTCAATGTGGATTATGGTTAATTACGCTTTAAAGAAGACACCATCTCAGTGTGATTGATCGTTTTATTTACACCATCTATATTTCACAGGTGGTTAAAACATTATTTGTATTGTTTGTAGTGGTTAATAACGCATAGACGAGAAATACACCAACACTGTAAGGATTAGTCATGAGATAGAAATTATCTCATTATGAGTAAAGGTAAATTATAAAACAATTGAAAATTTGACAAGTAATTAGAACACAAATGAGATGTTGCGTCGTCGGAAACCCACGATCGGTTGCACTTCTTTCACCTCTCGGGGTAAAAGTGCAACCGGGCGACTGTGGCATGGGTTTCCGACGATGGAGATTCTATGACTGATTCCCGGGGACTGATTGCTAGTGTAAATGAAGTGGAAAAAAATGAGGAAGACTACCAAATGGGAAAGACAACATCGATGCAATCTGCCATTTGAGAGACTTCGTATGATTGAGGATGAACTGGATTTGTATTCACTTTTATTTCCCATTTTTTGTTACCTCTAATTATAATTTTTGATAACCCCCCCCCCCTCTTCTCCATCTCAACCCCGCTATTGGAAAGAGAATAGCAAACTCCCGAACGCAGTTTACCCAAGAGTGAGCATTGGTATAAATGTCTAGGAAGAGAGTACCAAACCCCTTGACTTGTGACCTGGACGCAGTTTTCTTAAGATTGAGCAGAGGTATAAATGTCTTGGTGTTGCGTGAGGGGCCCGGGTTAGAATAGGTCCCCAGCATCCCCTTGCGTATCGTAAGAGGCGACTGAATGGGGCGGTCATTCGGATGAGACCGAAAAAACCGAGGTCCCGTGTCACAGCAGGTGTGGCACGAAAAAGATCCCTCCCTGCTCAAAGGCCTTGAGTGCCGAGCATAGGCCTAAATTTTGCAGCCCTTCACCGGCAATGGTGACGTCTCCATATGAGTGAAATATTCTCGGGTGGGACGTAATACAAGAAATAATCAATCAAGTTAATATCAAGAACGAAATTATTTGGAATTGAAAGAAATATTATCAAAGCTTAAATTAATTCTCAACATGACAAATTATTGCACAAAATCGAGAATGGAATGAGGAAATAGCCATGATAGGTGTGTTTGAAATGAAGGGTGTAATTCACTGCAGATCTCTATGTGAAAAATGTACAAATTTGGCCTATAAAAGCAACGGGACTCTATGTACAGTGTATTTTTTGTCGTTTTATATTAGCATTTGGAATGAACTTTCAAATGTTGGTGGTCATTTGTCTAAAATCAATATAGTTAAAGGTTAGTATTGAAGTCTATGAGAAAGGAATTGGTACTCTTCCCCTATTGCACAATCCTTGCCCATTCTCTCAGAAACTAATAATTATTACATTCACAAGTTAAACGCTTCCTGCCTTCTTCTGAGATACTCTTTAATCAATATGAATATCGTGAAAAAAAAAAACATCTGCTCTCTAAATCCGCGATTTGTTGACCAGCTTAAAAAGTTTTAATTCATGATTACATTCAGCTGATTTTAATCATTTGTAATCTGTTGTGTTAGAGTGATTTTAAAACGCATGCAAAGGAACGGTATTGTTTTACGATTTCCATCTGTTCAACTCTCTCGTACTTCACTAGAAGATCGTAGTTTGTGGTAAGATTTCTTCTTTTTTATCTTAGTGGGGAAATATCTTGTAGATTAAAAATTTGTAGAATTACAGTTATTCTTACATTTAAGATTTTGGCAAATTGACATAGTGCATTTCTGTGTTGTGCTTAGAAGCAATTATTGCATATCCTAACAAGATTTGAAATATTTAGAACGCCCACAATCGACAGCTAAATACTACATTACTGTGCTCATTTTCGTGATATTACCACATGCTTTACATACACCACGTGACAGGAATGCTAATACACATATCTTAGTGACGCAATTAAGAAATAGATATGAAATGCAAGTAGCGTACCCCTGGGAGAATAAATCATATGTGTCGATAATATTCACCAACGAATTAATAGATCCTAAGATAAGACAAATAAACAGAGTGAAGGCCGCAAACCGGTTGTTTTGTTGTTGTTGTTTTGTTTGTTTGGGGGGTTGTTTTGTTTTGTTTTTTGGTTTTTTTCTATAATTTTTTTTTTGGGGGGGGGGTGGGTAGTTTTGTTTTTCTTCTTTTTCTAGTTTTTGGTTTGGTTTTTGTTTTTTTTTTTTTTTTTTTTGGTTTTTTTTTTTTGGGGATAGGTGTTTGGTTTTTGTTGTTGTGTTTGTTTTGGTTTTTTTATGTTTGTTTTTGTTTGGTTTGGTTTTTTTCTTTTTTTCTTTTTTGTTTGTTTTGTTGTTGGTTTTTTGTTTTTTTTTATTTGGGTTTTTTTTGGGCGGGGGGGGGGGGGGTAGAAGGGTTTTTTGTTTGTTTGGGGTTTTTTTTTAGGGGGAGGGGTTGGTTGGTTGGATGAGTTTTTTTAACAATATATAATAATAAAGTATTTACATGAATTTTTGGTGGCTTTTTTTAAATGGTATAATACAAAAATTGAAACAATATACAAATTGAAAAGTGTAAGAACATTAGGAACGTTTTGACAAAATCCATGGTGGTAGAAACTAGAATGAACGCAGTGGCGTTTTATTTTTGAATTGGTTACAATAAACACCGTATGTCATAACATGGTATTCTCTCTCAACTGCACGAGGAATGTATATGTATTATCCCTGCAAATCTTTTTACAAAACAATTTTACAACAAACTACCTATACAGACTTTTTTCTCGTTTGTTTTCTGGAAAAGAGATGTACAATTAGTTGGTCATCATACTTTATCGTTGCCAATATCAGGGAGGGTTTGGGTATTCAAAATTTTAACTACAGAATATTTACAATTCCAATGTCTTTGCCTTTGACATCTTTATAAATTCTAATGGCAGCCATATCCTCATGAATCGCTGAAGTTGTGAGCAGTGCGCGGATGAATCGCGTATGAATCGTGATAAATATGGTATGTCTATTTTCAAGATTGAGAATTCCTAAAGAAATGAAAGTAGAATGTAAAAATGAAAATTTCATTTCATTTTTGAAAATACATGAGGGTATGAACTGCAACACTTCACGTCTGTATACTTTTTTCTTGAAGCTGACGCGCTGTTGTTGTGAAGCATCGCAATTCATACCATTACGTATAACCGAGCATTTCTAAGTAAACGAGTGCAAGATAATTCCAATTTCGCAAAGACAAAACACACTCTTCCAGTAATATTGCAACAATATAGAAACAATTTTGAAGCACTTTACCTGAATTATCACTGGGGATTTTTGGGACTTTATCTCAAGAGTTTATCACATAAAATAACCGTGCACCAATATAACAGCTACTCATAAAACTCCAGATACCGTCATTAGATGCCACATGTCTGTACTGGACTCCGAACTCAATCTATTTTCTCCGAAGTTCGAAGAATCTCATACGCAAACCTCATATTTTCTTCATTCTCTTGACTAAATATTCTCTTTGTGGAAGGTACTTAAATTGATAGAAATAAGATGTTGGAACAGGTTCCCGTTGATACTGAAGCATATCAGTCAAAAAGTGTATAACGTATAATGTGCATATAACACTTTTTGTACATGTATTTTGATTTTGATCTTCTTACCAATTCAAAGGTTGACGTAGAACACCCCTCAATATCTAAAAGCAATCGGATATTGGAAAACCCCATCAAAAGGACCCACCGAGTGATTTACCATGTCTTTTTAATGATTTCTAGCTAAAAATAGAAAAATGATTTCTAAGTAGGAAGAGAAAATGATTTCATATTTTTCAAAGTAATTCATTAAATTATATATGATTGAAATTAAACTCCTAATGAGAAAACGCCCATGTGATAAACTTTATGACATCAATATACATCACAGTGTGTACTCGCAGAGTGTCGCTGACTTCGTAACCGCGAATCCACAGCATTTGAAAGCCCATGAAGTGAATTATGCAATTTATTCGCTGATTTGTTTTTCTTCTGCTAAACAAGATAAGTGTTGAGACTTATCAACTCAAAGATCAATGTTTCAAGTCGATTTTTTTTATTATCTTTCCATCCCCTGTGATGTAAACAAATATAAAGAAACAAAAACTTTGGCGAAACCGCTCGAGCTGCATGATGGAGAACTCCGCACAGTGATGCTAACTCCTCAGTACTGTTCCAATCGTTGCTGGAAATAATTCCTATATATCTATGAAATATCGGTAGTGAGAAGAAGATAAAATTTGATTCTATTCGCCCACAAGATTTTCTGTAGACGTCTTTAGGTTCTGTGTGCATCAAGAGCAAATCTAGCGTATGGATTTGTTCAAAGTTTTATTCAAACGAATTGTTTTTTAGATTCCTATTGAACTTATGATGAGGAAGTGATTTTGGATCCTTTGACTCTTTCTGATCACGGTGCCAGTCATGGGCAGTGGCGATATTATCAATGTCACCCTGAAGGGAGGGGCGCCTTGGGGATTTCGTCTGTTTGGAGGAGAAAGTTTCCCTATTGAAGTTGCCAAGGTAACAGCATGCATGCAAAATAATTTTGTAACACGTTGTATAGATGCTAGTTAAGCATATTTTGCTGAAAACAATACACGCGCATGTGTTTCATCGGTGTATGATATAGCAAAACCTCAAATTCTTTCCTCAAGTGTGCCTCTCGCTGCTGAGCCAAGAACTAATGTCGATCATTTGGAGCTCGAATTCAAATGTCATGTCACGTATGCGTTATCTTTCAGGGACTAATGTGACAAATACAGTCCGAGTTTGATCATTTTATAAATATCTTTCCAATTTGTATTACTTTTTTTTTAATTGGTGACTTGAATAATCATCAATGAAAATCCCACATACCCGTATCTTTGAAGCTGTCTTCATATACTCATACTGTATCCTCACATGGAACAAAATTTGGGTAGACCAGAGTGTTACAAATCCACCTAATCTCGGCTGAGATTGTGATCTGCTGGACTGACACGTTCACCGAATCTCGGAGCAGTCCTTCATAACTCATGTCTGGAAATTCACATTGAAATTCGGCCGATTATAGTAATTAATGCACACGAAGGTGACACGGCTGTTTGTTCCAGATATAAACTAATTCTATCTACATCACTATTAATCCAGCAATGCTTACCATGCAGGTATGGAAAATCACTCAATTTTCCATTCAAATGAAGACTTCCATAAAGTATTTTTTTTTTATCTTCTGATATTGAAGAGTTCCTGTGGTCTATTTTTTATTTACTTACTGTATATACTCTCCCCATGAGTATTTTATTTTATTTTATTTATTTATTTTTTTTTTTTTTTTTTTTTTTTGGTAACTATTTTGGACAAAATAAATATAGCTCGATCAGAAAGGTTCGGTTATATTGAATTGGGGGTTCTCACAAGTTATCAGAATTCCTTTTCAGCATTCAAGAATTTATGTACTACTGCAGAGAAAAATGAAACATATGATTGGACGACAAGCCGTGTACATGAGCCACATACTAACCCTTCAAAATAGGGATACAAAATTGCTTCCATAGTTAACCGCCTCGTAAATGAATCGTTACGGTTTGCATTATCCACCTTATAGTTTGAGTATTCTCAAAAATTATTTGTAAAAGTACATTTACTTACTTTGTATAATTATTACCAAAACTCCGCTCATGACGTAATAACAATAATACGGTTGCGGGTTAAACAAGTTTACCGTTTGTGGTCTCATAGTTGGAGACGACTGCACCATTTGTTTTAGGCTAATATAATAAATCGTCTGCCTAGATTTCACAACTTTTTTCACATTAAATGCAATGTTTATAATTTAAAATAAATACAATTGTTCTTTTGAATTACTAACTGAAATGCCGGTTAAATGTTGTACATTTTCTTCACTAAACTTTCCCTTTTTTTTTCCTCAAGTCTGCACCCCTCTATGCTTTTTGATTGTTCAATTTTCAAAATTGATCGCTCTGCAGTTAGTATCATATTCGTTATATGGATTCTTGGCAGGGTATATGGACTCATATTCCCTGTCAAAGTGTATATTCTCCCTCGCCTGGCGGCTCGGGAGAATATAAAACTTTGACAGGAATATGAGTCCATATACCCTGCCAAGAATCCATAATAACTAATAACGTTTTGCGTCTAAAGGATGTTCATTTTTCTCATTTTTAATAAATTTTGTTTGTTTCAAGATAACATAGAGACTAAGAGCTATAATATTGGAAACATGAATAAATACAATATCCAGAGGGGTTGGAATGGACCCTGATGAAATAACTCGGGCCTTTCACAGAAAAACACCTTTTCCATGAAATGTCTAAGGTGTTCTGGGGGTAGTGGGATGGACGGGCAACGTAACATGACGACGTAAACAGACGAACTGTATTGAAGCTGTGAGTTTTCAGTACAAATAAGACTTTAATAAATGTTTAAGTGTATGTTCTGACAAACTTCAACTGGAAAATAAATCTTCAGGATGCGATACTCGAGTCATGCGCAAAAACATTTGGACAGTATTAAAGCTGTGGCCTGGTCTATACCATTTGTTTTGCCCAGAGAGCCACATTTTTGCAGTAGTCCACACACTTAAAAAACCAACAAAAAAAATATAGAAGCCTTGGGTATATGATTGCTTGATTTAATGCATTACCATTATTGTAGTATTCGAAATTTTGCATGACTTTATCGCTATGATACGAAAAGGAGCAAAAACTGGTTTTCGTCATTTTTATTGGTTATTGCTAAATATTTGTTTGAACAATGTGTCTGACATATATTGCGAACTGCTGACGGAAAAGAACATCTGCGAAACAATGCAACAAGTCTGCGATTGCAAACCTGGGTAAAATTATATAAAGCGACAAAGTACGCTTTTTTCCAGTTTGCAAAATCATGACAGAAAACAAGACTGTGTTATATCCAAGTTGTTTACTTATCGAAAAAAATGTTACCATTTCATAGCTGCCAATTTCGATCCCTTATCTGTTGAAGACTGCAGTTGGAAAGGTTACACGAAAAGAAACGATTTACATGAAATCAACAAATCGTGGTTTTTGTGCATGTTTACTTTGATAAAAGAATCGGGTGGGGCAGCATACATGACAAAAACACGTGTTGTAAGTTGCCTCAAATTGGAACAAAACTCCCTTCAACTCGAGGGAGGGTTCTGCTAAAAAAGCTGGCATATCTGACAAATTCCATTTTCATAAACAAAGTTCGAGATAAATCCAGACCTTCATAATATATACTTAATCGCTTAAGTTCGAACATACAAGCTACTTAGCTAATTCTACCGATTTAGAACAATGTATAGAAGATTCTATATGTCTGGGTTTTGTCAGAGTGCGGGGGTTGTGAAATACCTTCAATGCCATTAATAATCCCTGCAAAATGCTGAATTAAATGACATATGAGCGTGGAAATCAGGGATGCAGAGCTTCTTTGCATTTCTGCATAACACATATGTTCAGAGAATCACACGCGCTGTTAGATAACAACAAAAAAAGTTCCGCTCAATGACAAACTGTTTTGTGGTAGCATTGACTGACCCGCTGCACACAAATAACACGACGAAAAGTCATCTACCGTTTGGCACTTTTATGCAAGAAACACATGTACCACGCCAATTACTAGGTTAAATGACTTCATAATATGCATAAAAACATATGGTGAAGGTCGGTGATTATAACGGAAACCATAAACAACTCTCATGGTTCGAAACTGAACGGTAACAGACCTTCTAGTTAGTATGTAATATATGGTTATTTAAATTGTACAGGATCTCTCACATTGCTAGGAGACTATATAAGAATTAATTTGATACATATGCATAATTTTTAACTTTGTGAAAGCTGTAGATAAAAAATATTCTGAGCTCCGGTTACGACTGAGTTTGAGAGGTCGCGGTAAAGGCCCCGGTTTTAGTTTCTGGCCATCACCATTCAATCGTAACTACTCAGCCATCATTCTGGGCTGCGTTCAAGGTTGTAGCCGCTAGACTAGAAATCTAGGTATCTTGAACGCACTGTATGAATTAACGCTTGTTATCGCAACGTAGGACTAGTCCAGCATGCCGTTCAAGATCGTAGCGCTACCGAGCCCTACGTGGCCGCTACGATCTTGAACGCAGTCCTGGGCACCATTTACGACTGAGTTTGGGAGGTTGCGGTCCCGGATTAAGTCTCTAGTGGCCATCATTCTGGGCTCCAGATATGACTGAGCTTGGGAGGGCCTCCCCAGATTTAGATTCTGGCGGTCTAGTCCTTGCCAACCGCCAAGCATTAGAAGTCAAAGTTACTGAATTCCCATGTCACGGAAGACTTTGGCACGATAAAGAACCCTCACCGCTACAGCCCTGAGCGCCATGTTTTGGCAATTCACGTGGAGACTCTATACGATTCTGTCATGAGACGCATATTCTAGTGCAATCCGAGAGATGTAATGAAATTTAATAACTGTAGGTTAATCTATCTTCCTATGACGTATGACGTCATAGAGACAATAAATACTAACGTGTGTTATTGAGGTCCAAATATTCCATAACATTAACACACATTAAATAGATTCACATTTCTGAGAGAAATATTGGTTGATCCTACACAAGATAGATGTCTGTTTTTGGAGCCAGTTTTGGACACACTCCAGGTGCAGATAGCGTGTTGTTTACCTGTTAACTTATTCTTATCAAATCACTGAACAGCTTTCTGAAATTTGAGAAGTTTTGCCCAAAGACTATACTTTTAATTTTGATCTTGTAAAAGATCGCAAAACAAGTACATTGCACTAAACAGATTTGCAAATGAGTAAATGCTGGCCTCAAGAATGGACTTAAGTCCGAGTTTTAAATCCAACTAACTTTTGATGTAATTTTCTTCATGGATATTTAGTATTAGTTTGCATTGATTTTTTTTTTTTTATCAACCATCAGGGTTTGTTTTTTGTTTTTTGGTGTTTTTTTTTTACATCAGTGGTATATAAATTTACGATGTTAGTAATCAAAAAATATTATCAGTTTATGGATATATGGTCTGGAGTCCTGATTATTTTCTCATTGTTTCATAATGAACACAAATTACTATCAATCTAATTCCTAAAATTTTTATACTGAAAAACAGCCAATTATTGTATTACATGTACATATATTTAAACTCATTTCAATTCTATCATTTATTTTATCACTGCCTTACGTTTTCCTTGGCTTATACATATATGGGTGGGGCTGATGGGGGTAAAATGGAATAAAGATGGGGGAGCTGCAGAGAGGAACGGGAGGAAATGAAGAGAAATGTTCGAGAGGGGTGGGAAGAGGGCCCCCTGTCGACCCATGTACATGGCAATGTAAATATTGTGAAGGATAACTTAGGTTATAAACATAATCATCTTCAGTTGAATTTCTGTGTTTGTATTTTTCTGTCATCCACAAGTCAACATAATTATCTAGCAAGTCAGCATTTTTTTCCTGACAAGCCCACTAAACGTTTGATAGGTCGACATAATATTGTAATACGTATGGGGTCTTTTATTATATGACTGAATAATTCCAAACTTTCTGGTTGATTGAGATCCAACAAATTGGAAAAAATAGAACATTACATTCACCTCTACGTGCATTTTAAAGTCAATGTCATTTGATTTTTCCAAATGAATTGGATTTACCATATTCATCCGATTGGTTATTACATTTGGGTTGTCCAGTGAAAACTCGCCTCTCTGAAAACTTTCTGTAGGTCTAGTATCGTAGCTATTCATTAATTTTTTTCCTCGGTTTCGAAGTATAGCGGAAAAATATTGTATAAACGGGTTTTTAGTCATGTGATGTATGTCATTCATAGGCAGATAATTTCAGCCAATGAAATTGCGTGCAGTACAGGGTGTTCGATTGTGTGTCTCAGTTGGGCATTCTCTAGCCGCCTATCGAGCAGTGAACACAAGTTTTCATATTTTTTCTGAAAAAATGAATATTTACAGAATATTGATTTGCAGTAATATATTATGCCAAATTTTCAAAGTTTTTTGGTCCCAAAATTCAAGTGTTTGGTCTTCTGATTTTTCCCCTGGGCTTTAAATATTACATGATATTCATGATTTATGAGGGGGGATTTTACACAATGTACATATATACTATTGTTCAATGGCTCTGCATTTTAAAATTGTGTTTCAAATATCAATAAATAATGGGCGTCTAATAACTACGGCGGGCTGTCGATGAAATATAAGCATTTTGTTTTTTGTCATCATATATGTTAATAGAGTGGATACCAGTAATGGCCGACCAGGTATCGTTCTGTAGATGTTCTAGTGGCCGGTTTCAATGATTCAATAGTATGATAAAAAAAAGTTCTCAGTCAAGACGAACCTCTAACTAATCTCAAAGTACAATATTTGTCTCGCCCTCCGGACTTGGGGAATACTGTCATTCTCAGGTGGCTCAAACATCGTATTAACACACCTCCCCCCCCCCCCCGCCCCCCCCCATTTCATTATTGTGTTATGTACGCAAAGTAATGATGTCTATTTTCCAGGTGTTGTGACGACCTGCCAGGTAATTATGTCGACTTGTCAGAAAACCATATTCAGCTATTAAAAAAAAAATGATGTTGACAAATGGATGGTAGTTTATATATGGTGGCATATGTTTGTCACCGCGTATATCATCCACTTTTCAGGATCTTTCAACATAATGATCTGAAAACCAACACTATGATCTGACAAGTCAACCTAATTATCTAACAAGTCAATATATTGATCCGAGAAGTCAATAAGCAGTATTATTATACGATTGAATACTTCCTAGCTCTCTGATTGGCTGAGATCCAACAAAGTAGAAGTCAATAATCCCTAATATTGACCCCCACGTGACTCTCCAGGTGAATATTAGGATTTATTGACTATTTGGATCTCGGCCAACTTGCCGCGATCGATCGATTCACCTCCTTACAATTAAAGCAAAGAAACAATCTTGAAGGTTTTTTCTAATCATTTAATCATAGATTGCTGCTTTATCGGTCAATACGATGATTTAGACACCTTCGAAGTAAAATATTCACCTCACTCTTCGGGCTCGGTAAATATTGTACTTCTCAGGTGTCTAAATCATCGTATTGACCTCAAAAACAGCAATAATGGTATAATATAACACAACAAAACGAGGCAGGTGTATGCTTCCGTAGACAATTAATTATCACATGTAATTATGCCGACTTGTCAAATGACTAAGTTGTCAAGACAAATGATGGTGTTGACTTGTCAGACTTCATGCTGACATGTTGCATTATTATCAGTATGTCTTGACAACCTATCGGAAAATTGTGATAATAAGTGGATGTTACTTTTCGCTATTTAATGTAACTTTCTTATATTACTGACAAGTAAAAAAAAAGGGGGGGGGGTGACAATTCGACGCCAAGATCTTTGACAATATGTCGAGACACTGTTTATCAAGATTTCAGACAACATGGATGGCAGAACTGTGTCACTATAATTTCACATCGTCTGGTGTCTTAATTAATACAATTAAAATTTGAAAGGAAACAGACTTCTCTTAAAAGATTTATATAGACGGTTATAAATATGACCTTTGATATTACGAGCAATTCCTCACTGCATTTTATAAAGTGCATCAATTCATCACTCCTCCTAACGTCTTTGCTTTCCTTAGATCCCTCTCTATTATGTTACGTACATGCAGGTAAACTGTTTTCTGATATCGTCAGATCGGTCGAAATTTTCACTGCTTCCGATTTCACCTAGAAACCGAAAACCCATTTTGGGACGCTTTCATCTTCTGATTGGTGACTAGTGAATTTCCATTCAACGAATGCGGATTCTCTCTTAAATGATTTGTATTTGCGTTTCAGATACGAAAGAAGAGTAAAGCACACGATGGGGGACTGCAGGAAGGGGATGTCCTGCTCCGTCTGAATGGTGTCCCCGTCAAAGGGAAGACCCACGAGGCAGTCATGCAACTGGTGGACAATGCTGGGGAAAAACTCCAAATTGAATTCCAAAGGTATTTGTTACAAAAGTTCAATTCATTCGGTCGTAGTATACCATATCATTTTCTCATGCTGAATTTCACTTGTCCTCCTCTTGCACAATTCAAATTATCTTCTTCAAATTGAACATGCCGCTAGTCCTAAATTACAATTTTTATTGTTTTCCATCTCAAAACTTTTTTTTTTGCAAAAAGAAATTATTGTTCTCGTGTCGTATTTTTCATATGACAAAATTGATAAAGTTACTTCCTGCCTCCCGACTAATGGAGACATGAGGGCCATTTGTACAAACAGTAAAGATCACACCCGTGTTTTCATTGTTTATACATGTATTTCCCCCGTAATACATTCGCCGTATTACCGTGAAACTTAGACATTTATTCCTTTCATCTATATTTCATAAATACATGTAGTTGAAGGTATGAAACTCAAATGTTATTATGTAGATCAGATTATGTCCCCTATTGAGCTTGAACTCTTAGGTCAAGATCAGCGACGTGGATGAATCTTAATTCTGAAGTTAAAAGTCAAAACTACAGATATTTCATATTATAAAGTTCTGGCAATAAAACTTCTAAAGAAATATATGCATGTTGCAAGATTCAAAAAATCTGTTTTCTGGTAGAAACATGTGACTATGATCCACGTATTGCAAGTCCTGTACACTAACTTGTTATTTCTTTTAGACCTTACGGAAAGAAGACTGTGAAGGACCCACAGCGGCCCACCAATCTTCTGCAACCGTCCGACACCAACGTAGTATCGTCTGCTTCTTCTAATTACGTCATCCCCGAGGGTGACAAAACTCGGAAGATAATTACGCACCAGTACCAGGAGAACGAGCCAGGGGGACTCAAATCCAATACATACATTAAACAGGAATTTGTGAGCTCTCAGCCCTACCAGCAGGTCAATGCTAACCAAGTCCACTCACAACAGACGCCACAACAGGTGTATGTTGACATCCAGGATCAGTACAGACCCTTGAAGGAAAACCTGTCGCCATTACCAACTGATTTTCAGCCAAAGTCAGCGTCTAGTCCAGTTCCTCACTTCCGGGTAAGAAATGTGAAGGATGTACTGAGCCATCCTCCAACTGAAAAGGTATATCCGGTCCAGTCGCCTGCATTTGAATCGCAACCGCTGCAGGAAAACGACGCGAATATACCCATGTTCCGGGTTTCAAAGTTTCAACCTCGCATGTCTGAAAACGAACCACATGTTAAATTTGTATCTGAACCAGTTGTGTACCTAGAGCCAGAACCAATTCCGCAGCAAGAAGAGTACCAGCCATATGAAGCTAATGTAATAGAAGCGCCACCTCCGTCTGCACCGATCTCTGGCACTCGAAATGTTCAAAATGAGCCAATGATGTTTCCCGTCCCGAGACCGACTTTTGACGCTGTTAAGGAGTTGATCAATCATAAACGAAAAGATGAGAATGGGGATGAAGTCGACCACGAATATTACGATGTTCACGGTCACAGACATCTTCCCATATTTGCGCCACCAGTTGAAATCGAACCAGAACCGGAACCGGAAGACAAAAACATTATGGACAGCGGATATGACGAAAGTATGATGACCCCAGGGAGTGGTAGTCGACCTCCAAACCTACCTGACCTTGACTTGACCCGGACCTACAGTTTAGAGAGCGATATCCCCGGCACTCCGGACACCGGGTCCACAGCAACACGGAGAAGAAGTAAGACTTTCGTTTCTGTCTCTCTGACTTTCTGTTGTCGAATTCATTACGGCTCTTCGTTCAGTAGTAGAGAGAGTGATAAAAGAAATCGCCCGAGGAGTTAAAAGTATGAGTTCTAATTTATATATCCACATTCATCAGTAAATACATACCAGGTCATACGACAAGGGTAACTGAACTGAGAAAAAGCTATTATCGTTTTTAAGATCGGTTAAATCACGTTTTATTGATATTTTTTCCACCAATTTTCGATAAATTTATTCACTATTTCTGCGTCAGTTTGAATTTGAAAGTTTGTAGACTTTTTATGAACTTTTGAATCGGGAAGTAATGTTAAGTGATTCGAACGATATATCAATTCTTGTTACCCACTTACGATGACTTTAACGTAGGTTTTTGGAAGAGGAGAAAATATCTTCTTTCTTTTGCGGATGAGGAAAATATCATTTGTTTTTCTTTGGGTCACATCGAGAAAGAGATTTTTTGTTAAACACCAGTCTAGCTCTACGCACAAGTATTCTTAGGTCGATATCAAAAGATGCTGAAGTTTCTTAATGATAATATCTGTGTAGTCTTTGGTCACGGGTGATCAGGTCTTCCAACAGTCAGTTCGAATTTCGATGGACACAAATTGTGCTCCTTTATTAGGCGGCCTGTTTTTGTGTTCTTATGAGGCAGATTTCATTAATAGGCTTTTACATGAAAAGTAAAAGAAAACTTTTGTTGTGGCCTTCAACTCGACATCTACATGCATCGACGACTTTCTGTCTATTAACAATACTAACTTTTATTCGAAAGTCGACTCAATATATCCCAGTGAGACAGAAAGGTCTTCCATATATCTGCTTTGCACTTGGACATTTTATGGAAAAATAGACGTAAACGGCAAACTAACAACTCTATAGTAAACAATATGGCTTCATCTTCTCCACCATTAACTACCTATACTGTGTGGCAGTATTTCATACACCCGTATGGTGTTTATGTCTTTAAACTGACTCGATATCAAAATAAAGTTCTGCAAATTATCAATTTAGGCTACAATCCAGTTTCAAGCCAGCATTTGCCAATCAAGTTGTCGTTACACTGATCTAATTTCGTTTGCAAATATACTCTATCGTTAGGTCGAATGCTGTTTTACACGTTTCATACCAAATGTTAGGTCGTTCTTTTACCTGATCAAGACAGAGGGCTCACAACGGGTGTGACCGGTCGACACAGGATGCTTACTCCTCCTAGGCATCCGATCCACCTCTGATGTGTTCAGGAGTCCGTATTTGCTCTTGTTTCAATCTTAAATTCTGTTTAAAACATTGGTCACTATTTGTTATTTTTACTTTTTCAAAATAAGCAAAATAATACAAAACAACTTAAACTTAGTTTGCTAGTGTTTTTCCTCGTTATTGACCTCCTCACAGAGACTGCTTATTGCATTGTCGTCCATAATTCTGTATCAGTTTAGCCATGGTTTTCTCCTCTTACTTCATATCAAAAGCACATGGCATTATGGCGGATTACCAGCCATCAACTAGTAGTGTATCAATGAAGCAATGGTTCGCCAAAAATCAAACATTAAATCCATTCATAAGCATGGTGGAGCCGTGCGTGTTTGCTTAACCTTTATTTTGATTTGAATGATAATCCCAGACTTAGGTGCTTATCAATAAATCATGTTTGTGGAAATTATCATTAATCATATATTGTCTCCGTAACGGAAAATACTGCGAAATATATCAAATTCTGTTTCGTACTGTTTTACGACTGTTTTCTTTGGGGTTTTTTCCCCCTTCTTTTTTAAATCTTATATTTGTTTTTCCTTGGCAATGTATGTGTTTTGATCATTATTGAGCACCATTCTATAGGAACATTGAGCAACTTTTTTTTTATTTTTTGACTACTATAACACCATTATTATTAATATAAACAAATACATTTCGTCAGTCTTGTGTACATCTAAGTCTGGGGTCTAATATTTTTATCTAGATTTTCAAATTGTCCTAAATAACCGTTATACAAACTTGTCTGACAGTGTGCTGTTCTATAAAACATGCATTTTCTACACCAATTTGTCACATGTATGCATTTCTTTGATATGTATTTAAATCACTCATTTCAATGGGGCATTATTCTTCCACTTTTATTGTTTTTCATTACGTGGTTATTTTTATCGAAATGTTTAACATTTTATATAAGATGTTGTAAAAAGGTTTAAATTTGTTGACAAGAATTTTGAAATATGCCAAATAACTTAATGCCCAGCAGGACAACCAATATTAATTTCGAGAATTCCTTTTCTTATATCTATTTTTTTTTTCTGTACCATTATGTCGCGTTCAGTATTTTAGCGTGTACGGTGAAAATAGGTACGTATACATGCTGATGTCTGTCGGGATCTCACTAATTACCCCTGAAGACTGAAATCGCTTACAGATGGAAAATTCCCGATTCGTTATCGTAATGAGCACTTCTGACAAACAAACTATTTTATCCTGCCTTTGTTGTTCAGCAATCTTATGACTTTCATTACATGCCAACCTGGGATTTTGTGAAATGAGAAATTATTCAAATTAGATTTTAACGAAATTCTTTATCGCTCGACCATTCTGTCGTATACAGGATACTGAATTGTTTCTTATGGGATTTAGAGAGCAAATGATATTGGAACATAACCAAGAGGTAACGCATTGACTTAATTATCCCTGTCATCAGATGGTGTTACCTTGATAAATCGGACGGACCGTTCCATTTATCGAGGGGTGAAAGCCAGATTTTTTTTTTTCATTCATATTGGAAATAAAAACTTATTTCAATTTCTTTTAGAAAAAGTCTTCTCCGATTCTGCCTTTTATGATGACCCATCTACGAATTTCCCAACCATCCAGGAGCAAGTGGGACTATGCAAAAAGATAGCCAAGTCGCTAACTTCGGCAGCCAATCGACGCGCTCGCGGTGCCAAAATGTTTGCGAAGCGCAAACGCAAATCGAGCAAGTGGATCCATGATGGGGAGCGGTACCACGGGTCATCGTCGGCGGGGGATGTAGCTGATCTGCGTGACCTTGATAGCGAACTAAGTGAATTTGAAGGAGGAAATAAGCCCCTATTTCAGTTTCGAATACCCAATCTTGCTAATCGGGTTAATTATCACGAAGATCACAAAATGAGTTTGTCAAGGGACGAGTTCGAGAGGCTCCGATTGAGCTCGAACAAAGTTGATCACACGTCTGTGTCGCCATCTCAGTGTCA
Organism: Ostrea lurida; assembly: GCA_903981925.1. NCBI lineage: Eukaryota > Metazoa > Mollusca > Bivalvia > Ostreida > Ostreidae > Ostrea > Ostrea lurida. The sequence continues at coordinate 7,495 of CAJDSM010013066.1, read as the reverse complement.
AAGTCTGGTGGCCGATCTGCAGTCTCCTAGAAACAGGGGAGCTAAGTTGTTTCAGAAAAGAGCCGCTCGGTCTGAGAGATGGGTCATCGACGAAAGCAACGCCCAAAAGCCACCGCCGCAACCCCGGCTAAACGAAATAGTAAGCATTGGATCCCCTTCCAAGCCGGCTTTATCGCCATGGGAAGCTGCCATGGAAAACCCCCTGGGATACGTTGACAAGGCTTTCGACCACTTGGACGGTCGACCCAAACCTCGGCCAATGTCTGTACCGCAGTATCAGCCACCACAATACAAACCAGTGGTCCAAGCTCCCGTGGTCCAACCCGTATCGGTACCCTTCCAACAAACTCAAACTTACAAAAAGCAGACGAACGTTTCTCTTATAACTGACGAAAAACCAAAAGTGATCACAGGTCCTAACTACAATAGACTAGCTAAGGGATGGAAAATGGGAGGAGATCAAAGAGATGGTAAGAGAGAAGTTTTCTTGTTTTGTTTTTTTTTGTGCTCATTTTTGAAGCATTATTTCCCAAAAAAATTTCTTGGAGTCCGGAGAATTTTAGTTTACAAAACAAGAAGTCATCATTATTCATCTTATCAATCTTTTAGCACCCCTAGCGTGATGGTTTATTTGTAGTTAGATCAATCTTCAACAACTAATAAATATCTTATCGAAGTTAAAGCAAATTTGAAATATTTCACATACCTGTTGAAAAGCTATAAGTAAATATTTGCTTGGTCAATTGCTGTTACTTTACGAGTGATACAAGGTAACAAATTAATGAAAAGACACCAATGAAGATATGTTTTTAAGTTATTTGAAGATTCAAACACTGTCCATGCATATATTTTTTTCAAAATACAGGTTCCCGTCGTTTGTAAGTATGGCAGCTCTGTAACCAGTAGATTTCTAACTGATATAGATTTATAGATTTGATGTCGGAGAAAAAAATACAACCCTAAATCTATATTGAAATAAAATTGATTTCACCAGATTTTCCTTTCACCCCTCTCACCCCTACCCATCTTGAGTGCAAGGCAAGAACTCAAATCTATAAATGCATTGCACCGTATGATTTATAGACACGTATTGTTTGTACTGATGCAACAGAATAATTATAATGATATATCTGATAGAATGTTATATCCATGGATTAAAAGTAGTCTTTATAAGTCAGATAGCCGATATTGGTTGCACTGCTTCTGATATAGACCTCAGGCGAACAACTGATATACATGTAAAATGTTATCTATTATTTTTATTTGCTGCAGTTGTGTTATATTTCATAACCGTCAGCATTATCACGGTAGCGTGCATCACAGTGCATGATCATTTGGATTTTTTTTTGAAGAGAAAACTTTTTAGTTTAGGGGTTTTCTCTTGTATTATCAAAACTTCTATAGAGCACGAAAAAGAAAATATAGTCCTCTTTCGTAAAATGATCATATCAAAAGACCAAATTCCATAAGAGGGAATAACAAGACGCAGTAAATATTTTGTGTTTTCGAAAATTTCAGGGTCTACTAGACGAGCGCAACAGCAACAGTGGGTGCAACATCAGCAACAGCAGCAACAATGGTCATCGCAGCAACCACAGTTTATAAGACAGGAACCTCCCCCACCCCCACCACCTCAAAAACCAGTCAAACAACAAGATAATTATAACCGAAAAATCAAAGCATGGTCCTCTGGACCTGGTAGTAATACTAAAACAGTTCAAGAGACTTCGTCTGTAACTAAGCCAGTCTATGGCGGCCAGGGACAGCCGCATGGATATAGGACGACCGATTCTTACAACTATGAAATGACTTCCGTTACAGACTTCTAGCCATTTTGTTGTATAATTTTTTTTTAAAATACTTGGAGTGTGTGTTTTATTTACACGAGAGAAGAAATATTTTTTGGGCAGTATTTGGTGGAAAAGGCTCAATTCTGATTTTTGAGTGTTACATGTACCTGTAAACAACGATTTACATAAAGGATATGATGCAACAAGAGCGCCAAGTAGTGCATTTTCGTTCCGATGCTCATTGCGTGGTTATGTATAGTCGCCTATGTATCATTTATTCTTCACTGTATTACCATGGTTACTTAGAAGCATTCCCGAGATTGTTTTTATTTTCGTGTGGCTATCTATATTCCTTTGAGTTCCGATCTCTATGTAAATCACTTGTGCAGAACTCGTGCAACTTGCCAAAGAGAACAATGTAAGAATGCGTTTGATTGGATGATACGGTAATACAGATGGAGCTTCGACGACCGAGAGAAAAAAAGAGTTTGTTATAAGATCCGTTTGCAACGGTGTTTATGTAGGTGTCTGTTTGGTTACAATTATATCTTCGTGATACCAGATTAACAATGATCCTTGGACCATCCAGGGAAGATTGGCAACTAAATAAGGACGCACGTCTCGTATTTCATAAGCAAGGTGCAACTTGACAAGGCATTCTGTTGTTTATTGCCTTGAAGACAAAACTCTTTTGGCTGAATGTCAAGACAAATTATATACTGGAGATAACTACCGAAATCCCAATATTGAGACGACAGTAGCAATGTTTGCCCGTTTCTTCCATCTATCCTTAACTGAGTTCGCAGCTTTACCATCATCAACTTTCGTTTATTATGACCGATGACCCCGGACGGACGGGTAGAACATTCGCAGAAACTTGAGTTTCTATTGAGATTTTAGGACATTTTCTTCTTTGATATGGAATGTTAGAAGCAAGTCCAATTACAATGACATTCAGTGTTTGGTAACTTAAAGTAGGAATGTTTATCTTTAGCTATAGATCTAACGCCATTTTGTTACATTGCAAACTAGGAACAGATGACGATGGGTTTTGTGCAATAATTTGTGAATGAGGATTCACCGAGTTTGTTTTGTTTTTTCCTTGAACGATTATCATATGATTCATTTTGTTTCTCTTGTAAAGATGAATTTTACCTTACTCAAAGTAAATGAAAGTTTGATTTGTGTGGATTTTTAAAATATGTTTTTTTAGCTACAGGGCGATGCTTTGACAGAGCTGAGGATGTACTCTGTTATCTGCCAACGGTTAGAAGAGTCTGTTTTGTTTTCAATACGTTAAGTGTACTTAATCTTGAAATGATGAGTTTTGTTCAACAAATACAAATCATTATCTTGGCGACAACACAAGCGGGCTAGAATCTGATAGCTAGTAACAACGGTTTCTTGGTCTAGCCGCGGTCATGATATACAGGTTTCTTCAAAAGAATATACATGTATTTTTAGGTCACCTGAGTTACTCAGGTGATTACATTGTTATTGGTCTATGTGAACAATGCAACATTTTAACTTCTTGATAACTACCCTTCCATTGAATTCATTTCAAATTTCATATGAAGTATCTTTGGAGCAAGGGAGACATAAACCGTAAATTTTAGTACTCCTGCACACACAAGGCCGTAGGATGGGGACAAAATTGGCCAATTTTCAAAATCTTCTCTACAACCCAAGTATTGTAGGAAAAAATAAATGCATGGTTTGTAGAGTTGAAAAACCTCTACCAAAGTTGTAAATTTCATGATTCCCCAGGGAAGAAGTTCTTACTCCAGTGTAGGGCCAAACTTGGCATATTTGATTTGGCTTCGAATAAATTATCTGAAACCATCTTAATGCAGTTGATATCAGAATGAAACTCAATTGATATTTAGAGGGAGCAGGTAGCCCATTACCAAACGTGTATTTCCATGATCTTAGTTGTAGGGGTTTTGGTACTAGAACTAATTAATATTGGAACTTAATAGCCATTCCCCTCGATCGCTATACAAGCCATTGTAGATCTATATAATCGGATCAATAAATCTAATTTCAGTTAGGTTGTTTTGGTACCAGGGTGTGGCCAAAAGTATTTGAACGATATCTTGTATTTTGATGATACTATACAAAAACTAAAGATCAATGCAGAGAAACAGAAAGGGCTGTACCAAACTTGTGAACTTTGCAACCCCGGGGTCTGACTCTAGAGTGGGTCCAAAATGGACCATAATGTAAATATACTGGTAACATATGTATTGTGTTGTCTTTCATCAATATGGTCACTTTTGGGTATGCAGAACTGGAATATCAATATAGATTCCCCAGCTCTTGGGGACCTTTAAAAAAAAATATTTAATTTAATGACAGAGAGGCCCGTGGGCCTTTTTGTTTGAGATACGCAGACCCTTCACACTATCATACAGGCCCGAGCATACAGATCACAGAATGCAGAAGTCAGCAAAAGTATGTCACGTGTCTAAATGTCGCTCGCGCTCTCTCGGGTTTTTTCATAGAAAGAAGAGAAATCTTAACTTCGTCTTCATGGAAAACCCCTATACCATACTTGATTCTGTCAATCCGGCGCACCCGGGTAACGCGTCGAGATACTTGATTGTGAGCTACAAATGTGCACACACCACATCGGGTGAGCCGGAACAGGCGGCTCACGATTGTGTCCATGGAGACAGTAGTAGCGAATATGACTTATTCAGAGATGGGATGTATTTAATCCAGGTACCCTAATGAAAGAAACATGTTTTTTTCATAAAGAAATCATATAAAAAATTTCATTACTATATGCACCGGGTCACTTGATTCTAAGAAGTATCCCGGGTATATCCGACTCTGTACGGTTCGCTCGGATCAGCGTCAGAATCAAATATGCTACTAGTCTCGTGCAACCAGACACTCGGCTATCTCCGTAAACCGAGTTTACAGAGATATCCGAGCGTCTGGTTGTAAAACACCGAGAGCGCGAGTGACATTTAGTCACGTGACATACTTTTGCTTTTTGCAGTAGCCACCTAGTGGTTCACTAAGCCAATAAATGTAAGCGGCAAAGGATTTGAACTGAAACTGAGACCTAGAAGAAAAATTATTTAAGAAATGAATGATTACCAAGTGTAATATGACATAGGTTATACGATTTAATCTAACTTGGTGCAGTTTATAATCCGCGAAGCGGATTATTTGAAGCGTAAACTGCACCAAGTTTGATTACATGTACATCATACAAACTTGGTCAACTTAGCTTCATTCCCTTATAAATTTGATTCAAAATATATAACGTTATGTGATGAATAACTTGCGAGAAAATAAGAATTTTTCATGCGGCGGACGAATTATGCCATAGTAACAACGTAACACCATCAAATGCATTCATTCATTTAGACGTTATTCTAGGACGTCATGTAGTGGAAATAAAGATACGGTATAATGAATGTTGCGAAAGTAAAATGAACCAATCAAATTGAATGTTAAAATTAAATTACATGTATTCAGGGATGTCAGCTGTTGAGAGACGAGAGTGTTCTTGAAAATGATAGATTTTAGGTATGAAAATAGCGGTTGAAACAAGTGGGTATATGCAATATGTCGTCTTGCCTTGTACATTTTCCTAGGGGTGTCTTGGGATTTTTTTTATGTACACAGGCCCCTGTGGTCTAGTCATAAAAAATGGAGCAGACATGATCGGTGAAAATTTTACATTCATGATTTCAAAGAATTGTCTTATTACCTGCGTTACTTAGTTACCAGGGGCGGATCCAGAAATTAGAGTTAGGGGGGAGGGGGCGCAACATCATATGAGGCAGGGGGTCTTGAGGCCCCCAATGGGTCCAGGGGCGAAGCCTCCGGAAGCTCCAGAGTTTTAGAGATTTTGTAGGGCTTGAGAATTTGTCTCCGAAGTAGTCATTTTCACTATATTTCTGTCATTTTCAATCAATAAAATGACGCAAATTTTGAAGGTTTTTGAATGGAATATACCTTTTCTCAGAAGAGGGGGGCGCCGTGTGTAATTTATTAATTTTTCCAGTGAAAAATAAGATTATATATTACACTTGGTGAATTTTAGGGAGGGCGCGCGCCAGGTGCGCCCCCCTTAAATCCGCCACTGGTTACCATGATGATTCAGTAAATAGTGGTGTAATTTCGATGTCCTTCGTTGGAGTTGAAGCAAATCAAACAATGAAACCTCCTCAAAGTTTTGTACTATAATGACCATAACATTTATTTTGTTATTCATGATGAACGCAAGATAGATTACTTTTTTATGCCCCCGTAGCATAGGCGGATTTAGAGGGGGCAGCCCCCCCCCCCCCCTTTCGGTGACCAAACTGATTATTATGTATAGATCTATAGCTAAATTAACTCCTAAACTCTGGCCCTAACACCCGCGTTCTTCCGGGGGCTTTGCCCCCCTGGGCCCCCACTTTGGCTTCATCCCAGACCTCTAGCTTATTGGGGCCCCCTTTCAACGAATCTCCCCCCCCCTTTTTTTTTTTAGACAAATCCTGATTCCGCCACTGTGTAGTCTGGGGACTAACCTTGGCCATAACTTTTGAATGGATCGTGAAAGTTTTGTTCCCACCAAGACGAAATCGGGACAAATTTCCGTATTTATCTCAGAAATTATTCATTACTTTACGATATAGCCTTTGTAAAAACAAGATGTTCAGAATCACATCTTCGAATTGTATAGTCATTGCAGATTAAAGATATTTAAAAAAAAAAAAAAGAATGGGGTACTTTTCTCACGGTACCGTCGCTGTTAATCTCCCCTGATTCAGGGTGGCGCTGTCGGAAGTAGGAAACCAAGAGTAATTGGCGACGCGTAGTGTGAATGTACTGGCAACCGGACGATCGGACTCGTCAAGACTAAGTACACATTGAAGATGGGAAAAAACGACCAAACGGAAAATGTATATCACCTTTCAATAAGTTCTTGTTTTGCGTCAGCGATATGCTACGCTCCTCTCATCGATTTCATTACGTTCTTAGTTTGGGCAGATCCCAACCACGGGGGGAAAAAAAAGAACGATATCTTTTAACCAACGATACGACAGATCAATACATGATATATACGCTCAAAATGTAATATATAGTATGTTTTTAAAAATAATTAACGTTTCAATTTTGTTATTTATCATAACTACAAGTAATCGTTATTTCCAATTTTGGGCACTAATGTATTTCAATCTAATAATACGTGTAATAGTTACATGTAATACCACATGACAAATTTATGAAGAAAAATATCGTACTGTGTGCATAAAGCTGGACTGCAAATACAGGCAAATATTCACAGACCTTGAAGATAATCAACGTAGAAAAGAAAATAACGTATTATCTCAGATCTGAATTTAAAAAAAATGGGGGGGGGGGGGGTGTCATCACATGATCCCTGCCCTTAAAATGTCATGAACATAGTGAACAGGGAGGAAAAATAACATGTTGGCATGATTTTTAATGCATATTTACAAATTATTAACGTAGAAAAAGCAAAATGCGTGTCCTATCCCAACTCCTGAATTTTAATAAAGGAAAGAAAAAAAAGGGGGGGGGTCCTTGATCCTTGCCCAAGTGCACTGTGGCAATATTAACAAAAACCGTATCACAAAATTCTGAATAAATAGACTCAACTGGTCCTCATTGTACGAAAATTTAAATTGTTCGTTGTTCGCAGAAATCATAGCAATTCCTATTTATATTATGAT
>CAJDSM010013064.1:5053-39859 GCA_903981925.1 Ostrea lurida | reverse complement strand
AATTGGTACCGTATATTATTTATATACATATACACAAGGAGATTCAGAATTATATAGGAGATTAAGGGCATACGCATGTAATTTTCACAAAAAAATTCTATCTCCAAATTGAAGACTTCGCAATGATATAGATAAGACTTCAGACATGCAAACATCATTCACCGCTTAGATTCTTTGATGAGGAGTGAAGAATTATAATTATGGCGAACGCTGAAGTGTGTTTTGGAGTATGTATAGCGGTGTGGTGCATTGTCATTTGCTTTCTCCAACGAGGGTAACTCAGAGTTCAAGAGTATGAATATTGTGCAACTTCAGTTCTTTCATCAACTGTGGTATCTTTTCCAAAAACCAGGAAATATGGTTCGGATTTTTTCTCAAACAATATTAAGGGTACTATGATTTTATTAGAATAGTTCTATGAAAGATATATAGATAACGAACGTTGGGTAATGACGTTCAGACTTATACACATGAAGATTGAGACTTATACACAAGGAGATTCAGACTTATACACAGAATATTTAGATTTATACAAAAGGAGATTCAGACTTATAAAGATAGAGATTCAGTTTTATACAGAAGGAGACGCGCGCGCGAGTTATTCCTGGTAGCAACCCTTACTAACGTAAAAGAAAATGTTTTAACGATGTAACATCTTTAATAAAATGTGAAAATAACGAACAAACAGACCGTTGTTAACACATATATAGTTAAAACCTGTCGACCATTTAAAAAGAAATATATATTAGAAAGTTAATAAAACATTGCATTAAGGTAGCCCCACAACATGTGAATTATCAATATTATTGAAAAAAGTGGAAAAGCTGCTTCATTTTCCTCTAAATATTCTTTATTTAAGCAACAGTCTAAGAAAATGTATATGTTGCCAGCTTTTTAAAAATGCAACACATGCTTAAACAAAAGTATATGTCAACATAAGAAAATGGCAGAATTTTATTTAAAAGAATGATAAAAACACATAAAAACTTGTTAAAAATGACCAATTTTTAATGTCAACAGTTTAAAAAAAAATACTGATACTTTATGATATGTGTAATTCAAGTGTAGATATCGGCGAAATCATTGTGTGATAAACATACATTAGAGTTACATACGGCAGCGTAGGAGTTATTGCCATTAAAAACTTTCCTAAATAATTTTGAAATTATTTATAAAAATAGGAATAGTTTCCGTATGATTAGTTTACCAAATTTATTATTTTATTCACTGAATAAAATTTCTCCAAAAGATATATGTATATAGTATACAAAAAGGCGAAGTTAACATTGTGTCAAACGTAATCATAATCCAAAAAACACATACAAAATCGAGTGTAGGGCAACACGGACCTCCGACAAAAGCGAAGGTAGGATCAGGTGCCATGGAGGAGTAAGCATCCTCTGCTGACCGGTCACACCCGCCGTGAGCCCTTAGTCGAAATAAAGTAAACGGGATTACCCGTAGTCAAATCTAGTAGGAAAATGACAGTCTAACAAAGGGTATGAAACAAATCAGTCAACATATGACTTAGTGATAATTTGTAATCGCAAACAAGGTCATTATAGCGACCGTAGAATTTGCTAAACGTAATCAAATAAAGAGTTTGCAAAAATGTCACATGAGGATGGAGCTACCTTATATCATTTACATATGTATTTTTCATAAATTATTATACATGTTTAGAGAACCATATAGTTCCTTTACACATTTTATAATGCTTGGATTTTTTTTCTACGGGACTCATGTATTCACTACATTTAGTATATTAAAACGAATTATCCTATTGAAACAAACATATAATGATATAAAAGGTTAATACAATACGACACAAGCCACATATATCGCATCTAATAAATATAACAAAATATCACAAATACATTGTATATGTAATGTATGAAGTAGAACACATATCACCGATTTGCAATATTTGATACTCTGCAATATTTGATTCTCTAATATATATCACAAGACTGTTATCATACACAAGACTGACAACAGCTTATCAGATATCACAAAACTGTCAACGACAGTCTAATACATGTAGATATCACAGGACTAGAATTATATATAACAGCCTAGCAGATATCACAGAACTGTAATATATGACAATCTAACAGATATAATATATGTAGTAATATATGCCAGCCCTACAGATATCAAAATTGTAATACATGTATATACCAGCCTAACACTACATATATCACAGAGTTGCAATACATGACAATGAGATATCAAAATGGTTGTAATGCATAACAATCTAACAATTATCAGACGAAAAGTAAGATATTATTAAACAAACAGCTTAACAATAACTGTATTGCAGATATGAAATATATAAAACCTATTAGATAAAACAGGACTGTGATATCTGAAATCTATCAGGTATCACTGACCTGCAATATATGACCTTCTAACAGATATCACTGATCTGACTGTCTAGCAGATATCCACCAAAAAAATTCAGATTAAATTTATGTAGCTTGACCACGTGGAGGGATGCAAGCAGTTTTAGGTAAATTTGACCCGCATTTATGATTAAGAAACAAATGTCTTTTAGAAAAGTAACTGAAACAGGTGCCACACCTTTGGAGGGGAGGTAACCGCGTGGCATTGGAAGTCTTAGTCAAGGTCAGATATTTCTTTATAGACATAGGAATTGTGTCCATGGAGTTGAAATCTATTTTGTGGCGGAGAATGGTGTCCACACATATCTTAACCAAAGGCATTAAAGTGATTTTATCTGCTGAATAGTACGGTTTCCAGTTATGAAGAAGATCTGTTTTTTTATCCTGATCCCGAAGTGCGGAAAAAATGGCATCCACTCCCATTTCACACACATGGGGAGGCGGTGCAAGAACTGGATTCCCTGCCAATTTCAGGTCTTTTAATTTTCTTAGTTCTAACAGTCCACTTGGCAAATATTCAATTTGATTGTGTTCCAGATTTAAAATTCTGACGGATGCTATTAAGCAAATTGATACGGGAACATCCTCAATGTCGTTGTGGGAAAGATCTAGAACTTTCAGGTTTCGTAGCTCCGCCAGGTGACAAGAAACAAATCTTATTTTGTTATTGCTAAAGTCAAGATAACAAAGATTTCTGAATCTATGTAACGATCCTGGGACGTAGGTTAAACTTGTCTGTCGGAGGGAAACCTTTTCTATTTTGTGTGGTTCTGAGCATTCGTGACACAATCGCTCAATTTCTGATATATCTAATTGTCCTAAGTCGATTTCTTTGCCTTTTATGGTTACTATGTAGTCCTTCTTTCGCCGTGTCTCCTGATTGGCTAATTGTCCGGTATCTGGATTCCGCTTTCTGAAAGAGCTGAGTAACCGAAAGCATGGCGTGTCGACGTCTTCTGAAAAAAAAATTAACGAGAAGTTATTCAAAGAACCTTACATGTCCTGGCACTATTACACTTTTCCATCGTATCTCCAAACCACCTGAGTAACAAGGTAACCCACATGTATCATATACAGACTGAATGACAAGGGATCCGCACTAGCCCTTCTCTTTGTATCCCTGTGGGATTTATGAGGATCGATCTCTGTTTGTTATATTCACTCTTAAACTATCATAAGAAAATTGATGTGGTTTTTTTTTATAATTACGACTGAATATTACGCATTTTCATCTGTTCACTTTTTATTTCATTTTACGTTGACCAGAGTCCTATTAAAATTACTATATAGATCTGCTTTTTTCTAAAGTCACCCATAGTGCGTTAATATTTGAACATTCTACACCTTCATTTACAACAGAACCATTTTAAATTCCCTCTCCGATACTACTGAACCATCCTCTTTAAACTACTTCATTTTTTTAAATAAAAATTTGGTGCATAGTGTATCCATGGACAACAAAAAGTTGGGATTTTGTTGTCCTTTGCCTTTGGAATATGAGGGACAGAACAATTATTCTAAAATATGCAGCATCTAAAACTCTACCTCTACCATGAAACCATCTTCGCAAGCCAAGTCTCCGATTCGCTTACTCTAATCTCCCCCTTGGCAGATTTAGTCGCGACTGAATTGCCATCTAACGGATAATGCGAGTTATCGCTCTTGATGGAAACAAAAGCTAGGCAATCAGATTCTAGTCTGTGTGTATGTTTACAAAATGGAGTTGACGGATGACAAGAGAAAAGAGATTGAAGAAAAATTTGGTATACAGTTTTTAGGACAAAATCAAGTAGATGGCATCAAAGCGGTTTGTGAAACTCAAACCGAACAGGTATGAATGGCGCGATTTGATTGGATGCCTTGGGAAGTCAAAGCGCGATATTGAAACTCGCCTAAATCCGCCAAGGGGGAGATGAGAGTAAGCGAATCGGACACTTGGCTTGCGAAGATGTCATGAAACATACAAGAAACAAAATATGTACAAACCACCCATGACAAGAGAATGCCTCTACCAGGATTATGAAGTACATGACCCCAGGGTTATGCAAGGTGGGGTTCTATGGCCCAAACACTGAAAATGCATTAATTTCTAAATGCCATTGAATATCGAACTGAAAACATAAGATAGGTGCTATTTGATGTCCATGATCAAGATAGAAACTCTTCAACATCGCCAGAAAAACTAGCTCACTGGCGAAACAGTTCAAGTTTCCTCTTATACTTCCCGCTAAACTATTACAACATCCTTTCACTTTCAAATGTTTTGAGTATCGAAATTTTGTTTAAAATTCTAAATGGATTTTGCATTAAAAAAAAACTGCGATGAATTGTGAAGAGTATAAGTTTATTTTGGCGGTTGTTGGGGACCATTTCCGGATTACTACGCGCAGATAGGCTATCCCTATAGCCGGACCATAGCTTACACTATGGTACCCAGCTAAAATAGTCTGCATTTCAACAGTCACGTTTGAAGTCTGCATTTCGGAAATTCTATTGTCGTTATAATGATCCAGTTTGCCAGTACAACCTGTCATTGGGTCAAATGCTGTCCGATGTGTTTCATAGCAATTGTTAAGCCGTTCTTTATACATTGATTTTGACTATGGATTACTCAATTCACCTTATCTAGACAATGTGACCGGTCGACAGGGGATGCTTAATCCTCCTAGCATTTGATCCACACCTTGTGTATTTAGGGGTCCGTGTTTGCCCAGCTTTTATATAGTGTTCTGTTTGGGACTTACGAGATTGATCCTGTTCATTATCTTCGCCTTTTCATGTTATGCCTATCAAAAACCTGTAAAGCATTAAAGCTGATATAATCGATTGAAAATTTTGATATATTTTATTAATACAGCTTGTCTATCAGAAATCTGGTGGTATTGCCATTTATGTTTATATATTTAAGAGATATTTATTCAGAACACTTGAGACCACATATTATGGAATTTAATATTCAAAAACCAGGTAATAATTGGTGCTGTTACAAACACCCTCCCATAAATTCTCGATTTCTTCTAGATTTTTTTTGGACGAACTTGAAAGAAAAACCAGTAATTTTATGCATGCAGCTGGTTCAAACAGTATCTGTCTTATTGATGATTTTAAGAGCAGATCAGCCATAAAAAACCAATATCTATAGCACTATATAAATTTTATCATTACGATATTATACATATGACAATGGCGAATATACATGTACAAATAACAGTGTAGTACACCATTGCATAACTAATATTAATTCTATTCAATACATCACAAAAATGACTGTCAAACTGTATATAGATATTTTATTTTGATGTTCACAATTCTATGCTGCTTCATTATGAGGAAAAAAATAACTAGATATTATAATATGCCTTTTGATAACATTCCTAAAGAGCAAATATATTAAGTGCTGATGAGAATGTAATATACCAAAACTATGCAGAAAATAAAGCAGTGTTATTGAAGCTCTTGAAGAATTTCTATATTGATCAGAAATCATTGGATGAACTACCCGATATATTGTTCAGAAACCTGGCGAAGTTCTGGTTGTAAATTTCAAAGGAGTTGTTATTTGTAAACACAGCTATATTTTGTATATATCTCAAAATAAGAAACATTTCATTTCAAAAAACGTAGTTCACAAAAGATTGCAAAATAACCAGACAGAATTTCAGAAAATTGAAAAGTTTCTTCAAACAATTTGTTGATTAAGTTTATATTGTATAAGCAAAATTTAAAACTGCACAGAGTGTCATAGGAGAGATACATGTATGAAAAGGATTGAGGATCATACAACACAAAAGAATATTGGAAACTTTTAAATTCTTAGTATACCAACAAGTGTTGGGTAATGTTGATTTATCTGAATTATATAATTCTTATAATATATATATATGTTGTAACAAAGAACTAATCGATGACTGTAGTTGTGTATGTGAAGACGAATTGAAAAAAAAAACACCTTAAAATTAAAGTTGCATGTTTGACCATATGCTGATAATACAACCCTATTATCTACATGTATAAACCTACATTGTACATTACCAGCTTGAATAATTAACATCAACAAAACAAATGTTGTAATTTATGGAAAAAGATCTACTAATACGGAAGACATTAAGGTGGTGATTTTTTTAGAAAATCATAAATATACATAATTGGCTTTTTATTTTGTATAATTGATTCACTTTAAGAGCTATTTCAAAAAAGCGACCCCAAAAATATCCAAAAACTTGTGTTATCAGAAAATATAGAAAACACCCTTGATATAGAATGTACATTGGATATGTGTGATAAAATTGTCAGATTTGTTATTTTTTTTTTTTTAAATTAATTTCCTTTTCTTTGTTTTTTAATTTGAATGTTTTATGAATGTGAAATACGTAGTTACAACCAATTTCCATTGATTGAAAGAAATCACATTTAATCTTTTGTAAATAAAATGTTCATTTAAAATCATGTACACCAAATTTTATGATTTAATATATCCTGTCGCAATTAATATAAAGGTTCGAATGATAAACTTTTGATACAAATTAAATGTTCCACACGGGGGAAATTATCCTCGAAGTTGTTTTATATTCGAAATCAATATCATGGCGTAATTTTATCAAATCTACTGAATGTCTGTGAACTTTCTCATATTTGGCAAATACGGCAATTGGTGAATATAACATGGCCGAAAGAAGTAGTTATAAAACATTATATCATTAATTCAGACATGTACAGTTATGGTTTAGTGAAATCACTGAAATGAAAATTCATCTAAAGGTCCTTAAAATTATAGAATATATAAGACATCATTTTGTATAGAAAAATATCCATCAGCACTGTCTTATAAGTACCGGAAATACTTTTGTAGATTTAATTTAGACCACCCTGTAATACTGAAGTTGCAAGCTGACAAAACGGATTCTGTACACTGTGTTCGAAAAATTAAATTGATGATGAGTTTAATTACTTATCTACATTATGGTGATACATTCATTCTACAATACAATAAACTTATAGAAATATATTGTGTTCGAAAACTGAAATTTTGTTATGAGTTTTACTGCTTATTTAACTGTGATAATACACTTATTCTACAGTCAAAAGTTACTTATATATATCAAGTATTCAAGTGTGCATAAGTTGGAGCTAATTTTCAATGCAAAAGATAGAATATTGATAAGTATGTAAACCTATTAAACTCATTATTAACCATTTCTAGAGGTTTTTAAAGACTACTGCGGAAAATGACAGCACTTTGTAAATCGATTTTAAAAATACTGCATTCATTCGGGAAATAAACAAAATCACATGTACATCGAGGGGGGAAACAGCCATGCGACAAAACCTTTCGTCGTATTTTAACAATGACATCTTTTTCTTCAAATGCTGTGTTTAATTCATTGCTTCAATTTACTTCATTAATTTTTACCTAGTGAAAAAATGAGAAAATTTAACAAATATGATACATAATTATATAATATATCTTATGCACGTAGTTTCAGAGATCTTGAGTACTCCTTTTGCGTGGTACTGTTTTCAGGCGCTATCGGTCATATTAACCGCTTAAAGGGGCATGGACACGTTTTGAGCTCAATTTTATATTTGCATTTTCAATGTTTCAAATGCTTAAACAAAAATTTGAACATCACTTGTTGAGCTACAAGTAAGATACAGCACTTCCAATTCTTCGCTATGTAAACAAAGCCCGTGACTATTCTTGTTTACCTATATTACACAACAAAGAATTGTGAACACTGTATCGCACTTGTAACTCAACAACTGACATTAAAAATTTTCCTGACCCTCATAGATGATGTGCTATCAATTTACAATAACAATTTTCACAATTATGTCCATTGATATATATCCCGAAAGAACTCGCTATACAAGGACACCACATAATCTGACAGATCTGCTTCATATTTGGATATTTTACTTAAAATCAACTCTAATGGCAGCTGACAACTACATTATATGATAAGCGTGATGTCTTTAACTTTGCAATCGTCAACTTTCCCTTTCTATGTAGTAAATATACATGTAACACTACTCACATGCTTACGATGTGTAATCTCCCAGTTGATTCGATACGCAAGAGCATGATATGCGTGTGGAGACTTTTTAAAGCGAGGCAACTACTAACCAAAAGTTGATGTTGCAGGGTTAGAACGAAATCTCGTTTAAGTCCTCATTCTCAGATTCTACGGTCGCTATATAATGACCTTGTTTGCGATTACAAATTATCACTAAGTCATATGTTGACTGATTTTTTTCATACCCTTTGTTAGACTGTCATTTTCCTACCAGATTTGACTACGGGTAACCCCGTTTACTTATTGTCGACAAGGCTCACGCGGCGTGTGACCGGTCAGCAGAAGATGCTTACTCCTCCATGGCACCTGATCAATACCTTCGCTTTTGTCGAAGTCCGTGTTGCCTACACTCGATTTTGTATGTTTTTTTGGATTATGATTACGTTTGACACGATGTTTAATTCGCCTTTTTTGTATTCAAAACATTCAAAAATGCAAATATGTTTAACTCAAAACGTGTCCATGTCACTTTAAGAGAGTTAGCTCTCCTGCTTTGTAGTGTGCCTTCATCAATATTCACGCATGCCTGTGTTATATTAACTTTATTTGTGTAAAAATGGTGCAACTTTTTTTTTTGGCGAAAGGACCCCATTGGAAATATGCACCAGTGCTTAGGTGTAAATCGATGATTTTATATAAGTCTAGTCCTATAATTTCAATGTCTATAATATTTTAATATGGTACTTGATATGGATATCTGAATTTATTTTGTAATAGATTAATGACTCGATTATACCACCATACTTTCATTCACCATTCATACGTTTGGGTGTAGACCAGTAGATATACATTACACTAGCAGGTGTTTTAGAGAGAGTTATAAAATATGATTCTGTAATTCTAATCTCTAATCTTTTTCAGAAGGACCCTCTATTTTTTCTTCTGATGGGGACAAGCAGCGTGACCGGTGTATTATTTGTCCCCGATCCTGCTGCGACTAAATATAATTAAACTAAACAATTTGAAATATCGCGACTTTTCTCTATGACAGTAAACACGATAGAAATTAACAAATGGGTTAATTCTTTGATCCCTAATTACACAGCAATAAAAATATAATGTGGCTTAGCCTACGTGTTTTCTTCATCGACTTCCGGAATCCTGTTTTCATCACACATAAAAATATTACATATCTAAGATATTATTCTACCTCTGAAATTATATTGATCGTGAAATTACAAGAAATGGGGGTTTAACTTGCTTATATTCAAAGCCAGAAACATATAAAACAATAATTACCCGAATCCGAAGACATAGTTGTCAAGGTATTGTTTGTGTACGGTGCGCAGAACGGAACAAAATAGTTAGTGGGTTTACCGGAAGTATATAAGTTTGAGTGGTAACTATTGGATTGGTCTTATTGAAAGTAAAGTAAAATATTAAAATCAACAGGTATATCGGGTTTCGAACTCGAAACCACCGCATGTCTAATTGAATCTTTAAGAATGTCTTCATTTGCCATTTAATCTACAATGTATTTACACTGTACAGTATCTGACCATAAGTGAGTCATTGTTTCATTTTTTCACTATATATTTCATTGAAAAGTGCCTTTGAAAAAGACTTATTGCAGCATTCATTATAGCTCATTTTCTTATAATTCAATTATTTCTTCATTTACTATAGCATCTTATGGGACACTTTCTTTTATTCATTCCCCAATGAATGTAATTTTTGAATTAGCAGAACTACTTTCACAAGTCTTACCGTATGTGCAGTAACCTTGTGCAGTTACATTTGTTTACTAAATGTATCACAAATATACTTACAATCGTGTTGTATATAATAAAACGAATCGTTTGTTTTTTTTCGAGTATTTGCATAGACAACTTCCAAATATTAGGTTTTAGAAAATCTTACACTTGTTATTAAATTTCAACTAAATTAATTACACTATTTAATTAACATTTTGCCGTGATGATTTCTACTATTCTCTCAGATTATGACATCACAATTTGTTCAGAATCACAAGAAAAGAAAATTTCAACGATTTAGAATAATATGTCAAAAAATTATGAAAATTGGTACTAAATTCGCATCACAATAGATTTTTACAAAAATTGTTTTTTCAATGAAATATATTGTGATCCGGAAAAATGAAATGATGTCTCACTTATGGCCAGGTACTGTATATTCAAAATGTCTTTCTTAGACTTGTACTAACATTGTATGTCAATGTA
The DNA here is from genome assembly GCA_903981925.1 of Ostrea lurida. Lineage (NCBI taxonomy): Eukaryota > Metazoa > Mollusca > Bivalvia > Ostreida > Ostreidae > Ostrea > Ostrea lurida. The sequence continues at coordinate 29,200 of CAJDSM010013064.1, read as the reverse complement.
TTCATTCCTTGTATTTGATTTTAGTGACATACACACAAGATACCTTCAGATGATAAGAAACCCAGATAAGAGATTCAGGAGTGCCGGTTCAAATCTCCGAGAACGGTGACAAAAACCAAACTTCCGCCAGAGGTCGTAAGTTTACGGAGACTTATATAGAAGGAGACTCAGACTTATACACAAGGAGATTCAGACTTATACAGGAAGATTCAGCTGGTATACACAAGGAGACTCAGACTTATACACAAGGAATACTCAGACTTATAACACAAGGAAATTCATACTTATACACAAAGGAGATTCAAGCACGTACTACGACAATGGAGAATGTACAACTTATACACAAGAATGAATGTACAGGACTTATACAGCAGAAGATGTCAGACTTATACAGGAGCGATTCAGACCTATCACGCAAGGAAGACTCACGAGTATACAAAGGAGACTTCAGACTTATACACAGGAGATTCCAGACTTATACACAAGGAGAGTTCTGACGTATCACAAGGAGTTCAACTTATAATCCACAAGAAGATTAGACTTATACACAAGAGATTCAGACTTAATACGGAATTCAGACTTATACACAAGGAGAAACTCAACTTCTACACAAGGATATTCACCGACTTATACCAGGAATTCAGACTATATTACAAAGGAGATTCGAGACGTAGAACACAAGGATACTCATGCCTTTAATAGACACAAGGAGATTCGACTTATACATAAGGAGATTCTAGACTTATACACAAGGAGACTCAGACTTATACACAAGGGAGATGTCAGCACTTAATCAGAATGAGATTCAGACTTATACACAAGGAGACTTAACTTATGACACAGGGAGATTCCACACTTATACACAAGGATATTCACACCTTATATACAAGGAGGAGTCAGCGTATACAAAAGGATACTCAGGACTTAACACAAGGAGATTAGACTTATACCATAAGGAATTCAGACTTATACACATAGGAGACTTCAGACTTATACACAAGGATATTAACACTTATACACAAGGAGATGTCAGACTTATTACACAGAATTGCAAGGCACTTGATCATATACAAGGAGATCAGACTATACCATAGGAGACTTAACTATAACAGGAGATTCACCACTTACTGGACATAAGAAGTTCAACTTATGATACAAGAGATTGCAGACGTATACCGACAAGGAGATTCAGACCTTCATACAAGGAGACTCAGACTTAATCAGCAAGGAGATCGACTTAGACTATACCAAAGGAGATAAATAGCCTTATACAGAAGGAGATACCAGACTTATACAGCAGGAAATTCAATACATATACAGAAGGAGAATTCGGGATTAACACAAGGGGCTCACGCGTGAGTATGTCCTGGTAGCAATCGCCTTGTCTCACAGTAAAAGAAAAAAGTGGAAAATACGGAACAAATCAAACCAGTTTAACTACAGTAGTATTGATAAAGCTTGGTCGACACTTAAAGAAAATATACGATGTATATGCTATAGAGAAGTTATAAAACAATTGCATTAAGGTACATGTACAGTACCGCGCACACGTATTCTGGACATTTCTATCGTGTTCTATCGTGCTGTATCCTACTCGTCTCGTGGCGTGTATCCTAATCGTTCGTGCGTGTATTCCTAATCGTATGTTAGAGTCTAGGTTTTCCTGTTTTCTTATGTGTTTTGCGTTTATTCGTCTATCGTGTCATGCGTGTTTCTGCGTGTAGTCAGTTGTTTCGTCTTATCGTATGTGTATCTTGTCAAACTATCGGATCCTAATTTAAATCTAAGGAAAGTACGATACGTTCGAAGCTTCATCTCGTTTTGTCTACAAAGCTATTTAGGAATCGAGTGAAATTACAAAAAACACTAAAGTTTGGCTATATAAGATGCAATAAATACATAAATCTAATGGTGATAATCTATCAGAGACAATATCATTTTAAAGACTGGGGAGTGGCCGTGGTTCGTCAAACAAATCGAGGGCCACAGTAATTAAACCCGAGAATTTCTGGCTGTTCCTAGTAACAATGATTAATTATAGTTTTGTAATTAAGTCTACTAGAGTAAGGGCAATCTAAATTTGAAAGACACCCTCTCCTCCAGTAAATTACATTCTCTCTTGTATAACGATGTAATAAAGGCTATTTATTTACCCCAATTTTTCGCATTTGTATTCTACTTCATGTGCTATTATCCTGTTGTACCAACTATACGCGAACTTGTTGCGCGTCCTTGTATTCAGGATATTGTGTATTCCGTGCATTCCGAGCGACCATTGGATTTTCACACCTTTAGAATTTTTTTATCTACATAGGCACGAGAGTGTTGCATCTCCCAAAAAATCGGGCTCATTTGGGCGCGACTTTGTGCTGTGCATGCTGTTTCTTTATCTTTGTACATGTGGTATACATGTCAGTTGTGCCGAAGTATATTGGAATTTTTACATGGTCAATATATGCCGGTTTTGATCATTCATATTTTAAAAGCCGCCTTTTTGTTCATTTGTCTAATTTGGTTTGTTATCAGAATACCAATTTACATGAATATTGATGTTTTTATAATACTTAGATAAGTATTACTCATGGTGCGGGATCTACTCGTATTAAGCAGCGTAACGTGCAACGAAAATTACAGTATTTTTAACAGTTGAATGAGCGTGAATTTCACTACAACACCGTCTTCGCCACGACAAAATATACTTGATTTTATTTCACTCAGCGAATTAATTTTTTCTTCGAATAATATTCAGCCTCCTAAATTCAGTAACACATCAATGTTAATATTACTTTATCATTACAAGATGATAGACACTGAAAAAAGAGAACTTCTGAATAACGAATGTAAACGTTATACCCGAGACGTTATATCACTTGAATTAATTTTATAATTAAAGATCACGCCCAACATCCACTGTTTGAAGAATCTCGTCATCATGACAAGATCGGATCCCCCGCCCCCTTCTAGGTCCGATTGTGGATCAATTTAGCACATTACAGGTATCCGAAATAAGAAAGGGGAAACCGGGCTAATGTTTTGTTGATTAATGTACAAATAAAAGGAGGAGGTAATATTAGAGGGAAAGTTGTGCTGAAGTCGTGATTTATGAACGTTTACAAAAAAGCCTAATAGGGCTTAAAATAACACACACGCAGTTCAACACCTAAATACCGCAAGTCAAACGGAATACAATCGATAACAGTGAGAAAATGTGACCTTTTTATGACTAAGTGTGTCCAGTTTTTGCACTTCAGAAATCGTCTGTATGGTTTTGTCATGAAGTTAAATTCATTCATCTTATAATACTAAAAATCACCAGTCCAAAATGAATATGCTCGCTTGGCGGGGTCCTTTCGTTTAGTTTAAATTGTAAGCAGTAAAAGGCTCAGTGCTTAAAAATTATAAATGCATATTTTCCACTAACGCCTACAAAATTAGTTGCTAATGGTTATATATGTTTACACTGTACATGTGTAGATGAAAATCAACCATCACGCTTTTTTTATTCTACAGGTGGGGTAAAACTTCCATGTATATTATGTCTCCTGGTCTGAGTCGATAGATGGCTCAATATTGTAATTAAAATTTGGGCAGTTGGAATTTAAGAAAAAAGATATTGATCTGTAAAATTTTACAGAAATGATATCGTTCATTATTATGCAATTACATGTACATGCATTCCTTTTCAATATAGAAATTTCTTTTAGGATATACTAAAAAATGTGCATTTTTAGTTGTAGTTATGACAAATTTCGTTCCGTTAAAATTGCTTCTAAATTTACAACATTTTAAAGGTTTTCCGTTTAATCGTGAAATGTTTATTCGGGTTTTGCGTTTATCAAGGTCTATCGTGAACACATCGTTTTATCAGTTTTTTCCGTTCAATCACAGTTTTTGCGTTTATCCTATCGTGATCGTGCGTGTATCCTATCGGTATCGTGCGTAGAATCCTACATCCTAGTCGTGCGTGCGTATGTGTTCTATCTTCGTGTATCATGGTCAGAATAACGTTGCGGGTTACTTTAGTACGTTCCACCCCATGTGAATTAATCAATATTATCTGAAAAGTGGAAAAGCTTGTTTCATTTTCCTCTCAATAATCCTTATTTAACAACGCCTAAGAAAATATATCATGTTGCCACTTTTAAACCACAAGAGGCCCATGGGCACAACCATCGCTCACTGAGCACTAGCTTCACTAAGAGAGCGTGGTAGGCAACTTTAATTCCGTATGTGGCCCCACCAACCTTCGGAGGGCGGGGAGGCATTTCTTTTAAACAAACTGTAAATCATTACGTCCATATCAGAAGCTTTCAGGAAAATATCTATCGTCTGATTCAATGAAAAGATTTTAAAGAATTTCCCTATATATATGTAAAGTATTAATGCCTTATTCCGTGACCCACATTACCCTGGGGGTCATGATTTGAACAAAGATTTAATCTTCACCTATATCAGGAAGCTTTCTGGCCCATGGTATTGAGAAGAAGATTTTTAAAATTTAATCTAATATATCATATGTAAAACTTTGATATCCTATTGGGGCCCCAGTCATACCAGGGGGTCATGATTTGAACAAAACGTAATCCCACTATAACCAGGAAGTTTTCATATAAATTCCAGCTTTGCTGCCCAGTGGTTCTGAGAAGATTTTAAAAGATTTTCCCTATATAATCATATGTCAAACTTTGATCCCTATTGTGGCCTCATTGTACCCCCCGGTTTCATGATTTGAACAAACATGATCTCCACTATATCAAGGAGCTTTCATATAATTTCAGCTTTTCTGGGAACAGTGGTTCTTGAGAGAGAATTTTTTAAAGATTTTCCTTATATAATCATATGTAAAACTTTGATCTCTATTGGGGCCCATCATACCCCGGGGGTCATGAATTGACAAACGTGAATCCACTATAATCAGGAAGCCTTTCATATAATTCCAGCTTTTTCTGGCCAGTGGTTCTTGAGAAGATTTATAAAGATATTTCCCTATTATATCATATGTCAACTTTCGAATCCTATTGTGGGCTCATTGTACCCCCGGGGGTCATGATTTGAACACACATGAATCTCCACCTATATCGAGGAGCTTTCGTATAAAATTTCAGCTTTTTCTGGCCCAGTGTTCTTGAGAAAAGATGTTTTTTATACGATTTTCCCAATATAATCTATGTAAAATTTTGATCCTATTGGGGCCATTGTATCCCGGGGGTCATGAACTTGAACAAACTTGAATCTCCACTACATCAGGAAGACTTTCATATAAATTTTCAGCTTTTCTGGCGCAGTGGTTCTTGAGAAGAAGAATTTTTAAAGAGCACGAACCACTAATTTTACTTTTCGTGATTATTCCCCTTTGAAGAGGCCAGACTTCATTTGAACAAACTTCATCCCTTCACCAAAGATGATTTGTACAAGTTTGGTTGAATTTGACCCAGTGGTTCTTGAGAAAAGTCGAATATGTGAAAAGTTAACTGGACAGAGACGACGCATACAGGTGATCAGAAAAGCTCACGTAAACCTTCGGTTCAGGTGAGCTAAAATGCAACACATACATTAACAAACGTATATGTCAACATAAGAAAATGGCAGGATTTTAGTTTAAAAAATGATAAAAATATTTAAATATATGTAAAAACATGTTAAATTGACCAATTATTAATATCAACAGCTTAAAAAATACTGATACTTTATAGATATGTGTAATTCAAATGTGGATATCGGCGAAATCATTGAACGATAAACATATAGTAGAGTTACATACAGTAGCATAGGAGTCATTGCCCTTAGCAACTTTCCTAAATAGTTGATTATCTATAAAAATATGAATAGTTTCCGTATGATTAGTTTACCAGATTTATTATTTCATTCACTGAATAAAATTTCTCCAAAAGATATATTTCTATCATACGCTAAACTTAATCAAATTAACATTTTGCAAAAACTTGTGTCACAATGTGATGTCACATAAGGATGGAGCTACCTTACATCATTTACATTTGTATTTTTGTAAATTATTACTTGTTTAGAAAACCAACCCATTGCTTGGGGTTTCTTTCTACGGTATTCATGTACATGTATTCACTACATTTAGTATATTAAAACGAATTATCCTATATTCACATAAAAGGCTAAAACAATACGACATAAGTCACATATATCGCATATTGCATCTAATAAATATAACAAGATATCACAAATAGATGTAATGTATGAAGTAGAAGACATATCACTGATTTGCAATATTTGATACTCTGCAATATTTGATACCGTACTCTAACAGATGTCACAAGACTGTTATCATACACAACAGACTGACAACTGTTTATCAGATATCACAAAACTGTAATATATGTCAATGACAGTCTAATACATGTAGATATCACAGGACTAGAATGATATATAACAGCCTAGCAGATATCACAGAACTGTAATATATGACAATATAACAGATATAACGTAATACATGTAGTAATATATGCCAGCCTTACAGATATCGAAATTGTAATATTTACCAGCCTAACATTACATATATCACAGAGTTGCAATACATGACAATGAGATATCAAAATGGTTGTAATACATAACAATCTAACAAATATCAAATGTAAGTAAGAAATTGTTAAACAAACAGCTTAACAAATACTGTATTGCAAAGATGAAATATATACATGTAAAACCCAATTGATAAACCAGGACTGTGATATCTGAAATTTATCAGGTATCACTGCCCTGCAATATATGACCTTCTGTCAGAGATGTCACTGATCTGACCGTCTAGCAGATATTCACAAACATATGTTGCGGCCACGGTGTACATGGTTGCAAATAAGAAAATTAGTAAAGCATTCATGATTAAGAAATAAATGTCTTTTAGAAAAGTAACCGTAACAGATGCCGCATTTTTGGATGGGAGGTAGCCGCGCGGCATTAATCAAGGTCAAATATTTCAAATTACTCCCCCTTGATCACAGGTGGCGAGCACGATCCGTTACGTTCAAGGCCGTTTCTTAACCTCCTTTTAGTGAGAGCGGTTTAGTGTAACGTTAGATTACAAAGTTATCGAGTAATTAGTAACGATGATTAAATTACGGTTCTTGGTTCTTAAATACGTTGAATAGGTGAACTTAGAAAATGCAATTCAAGAAGTTTCTCGTGCGGAAAAGAAGAATATTAAAATGTTGAATGATTTTAGCCTGAGAACCGAATCCTCTGTTTGGATCGAATAAATAGATGACAGTCATACACTTGAACCTTTTTCAATGAAAAAACAATTATTGATTAATCACTTACCAACTTAAGCCGTAGTTAAGTTGAAATGTGAAAACACGTCTTATTTCTTTTAAATAAGTGATTGAAAAGTTATTTTCTTAAAGATGCGAACAACCACTGCCTTCCTCGGACCTTCCGCCTCTCGAGACATGAAGAATATCGACAAAAAATAATATATTTCCTGACCTCTGAACTTCTTTTAAAAAGCTGGTTAAATATGGTAGGAAAGGGTTAATGTAAATGTATAACCTTGAATATAAATGCTCTAATAATACAGCGGGGTGTACTGAGATTGTCGAAAGGGGGGGGGGTTACTTTGAAAGAGGTCGGAAATGAAGCCCGACTGGAGCTTAAACTCCTAAATAACTCAGGGTATTAATAAGGGCTTTTAAAACTATTTTAGGTAATTATATTTAGTCTATACTTCTTCAATGGGCTTAGGAGCCTGGGGAGGGGGGGGGTAATGTTTTTGCTTTTGCCCCCATAGATTATTTTTGAGAATGAATTTCGTCAGAAATAATATTAACCCGCTCCTCCGCCCAGTTTTTGTCATGTAACTTTTTCTGCATCATGTCCCCTCCCCATATTCAAAACAGAGAAGCATTAATGGGCCTTTTTTTTTTTTTGCTTGTCTCAATGTTTTATTTTAGAATTTTGCCCCCCCCCCTTACAAAAACAACGGAGCAGTGTTTAATTAGTATCAGTGTTTGACACTAAGATTTTTACTTATACTAGTCTAAAGGAAACTAGTAAATTTATATAATTAACAAGTCCCGGTGTTTGGTAAATAGTCCGTCCCGCTATGGCACCGGCCGAGTCGCGAAGCGACGATCGAGGGGGAGAGTGCGGGACGGGGGGGCTTTGCCCTCCTGCTGGTGGGGGTCCGGGGGGTCTCCCCGGAAATTTTAAAATCTGATGCAAAATCCGTGCATTTCCGTAAATTTTGAGACAAAAAATGAAAATTTTGTACCAATATTTAGCCCTTATTTACTGATTCTCCCATAATAATCAATGTTGGAAATGAACAAGATTTTACCATTTTCCAATTTTTAACACTGGAATTTTACATCAAGTCCAAAACATTTAAAAAATTCATGAATATCTTCATTTGATAAAGTTCATCCATCATTTTTCATCAGCATCATTTATAGGGTTTTAATATTTAGTAGTCCACGCGGACTACTTATAATGGATATTTTGGGTAGTCCGGGACAAAATTTACTAGCCTCGGGCTACCGTAATGTTCGAACCCTGTAATATTAGCCTTCAAGTTCAGTTTATTTTTGCTTGTCACATAATTAGAAGTTTTGCCCCCCCCCCTCTTCAAAACAGTCCTACACTATGCTTCCATAATAATTTGGTCCGGAACCTCCCCCCCCCCCCCCCCCCGCGTTGTTGGTTCGATTGGTGTGTGAAGAATGTTAGTGTAGATGTTGATGGTGCATAGTCATAAATATCAATGTGAATTGCAGTACTATGATCCAGTTTTGCTGCTTTCTTAAGAAATTGTGCAATAATGCAATGATTACGAGAAAGACCTGCACTAGAATTTACGAATAAACCAATTTCACCCAATCATAGCGGTACAAGGAGAGCGCCAACCAAGGCAAATATTCATCATGTCCGTTGAAATTCATAAGATGGTTAATTCAATGCCAACAAAATAGTATACTTTTCAATATTAAGTCTTCTTGTTCTGATTGATTGTTTAAGAAACAACAACAACAATGTTTTTTATTACATTTTCAAGAGTCAACTGCCTTCAAAAAAATGAACACACTAATTTAACACACACAAATTACAAAATTTAAAGTGTTAATATTATTTTTTTTTAAATTTATTTATTTTATTTATTTTTTCTTCTTTTTTTTTTTTTGGGTTGTTTTTCCTTTTTTTTTTTTTTTCTATTTCATTTGGATAAATTCACAATGCTTAAATAAATATGCATTTGATAAAATTGAAATCATGATTATGGAAGATGGATTGAATAATAAAACAATTAGTTTATTTCAAAATTTAATACGCAAAAATAATAATATATATATATCTGGTCTTTCTCCTTAGTTTCTACAAATAGACGAAGTATACTCATTTCTTTGGTGTTGGGTTTTGGACTGTACTTTCATGGGTCCGTTGATCAACATGGCATTTAACAAAATATCCATGATAATGCAAACTTTTGTTTTCAATTAATATAAGTTTGACAATTTCATCGCATATTTTTATTAATGTCAAATGCAATGAAGATTCCAGTCTGTCATTTTACCTGAAATTTAAATGGAACCAAATAACGAAAGGAAATGTGTCATACATGTATCAAAAATTACTGCATACACTCAATCATAAACAAATTCTAGAATGTTTCTTACAGTACAGTATCGTAACTTATAGGAAACAGTGTCTTAACAACGTTCCTTTTTGAATTTGAATAACGTCGTCCCCACTGACAGGATGCGGAAAGGGGGGGGGGGTTGCTGTCAGGACCAGCTAGTGTTTTAAAACTTTAAATATATCTTATAAATAAAATCTTGATATTTTTTTGTGAGAAGTACTGTGGCCATAATCGTTCATACATTTCCCCCATGAAGATTATATTGATGGCGTACATGGACAGTAGATCTTAAATCACGCGAGTGAGAAAATTCGAGTCCCAAAATATTAATTGATGGATTGTAAGAGGCATTGGTGACTGCATTGACAAAAATAAACAAAATCTAAACATAACCATTAGCAGAAAGTTCATAAACTACAGGATAAAATTTCCAACCCCCGTAATAGTTTTTCCTCAACTAATTATACAATGCGTGGTGTGGGTCCAGGGGTGTAGTGTCGCAGCATTTCAAGCGCTCGTTTTCGCTGTCCCGCTTAATTGGACTAATCCACTGTATTATTCCATTGAATTAATATTTCTGGAAAGCTCTCCTCCGCGGGTCAAGCATCTCGGGCACACAATTAAGACGGCATTCGCAAATTGACAAAATTACCACCCTCACTCTATCTAATAACACCGAGTCAAAAGGACGTAACGAGTCTTGCGCCACCTATGTTTGAATTTAGGGAGAACTGACAAATATCGACCATTTCTGATATATTTAGCTGTCCTAAGTCAATTTCTTTCCCTTTTACAGTTACTTTGTAGTCCCTCTTTCGCCGTGTCTTCTGATTGGCTGGTTGTCCGGCATTTGGATTCCGCTTTCTGAAAAAGCTGAATAATCGAAAGCATGGCGTGTCGACGTCTTCTGAAAGAAATTAACGAGAAGTTATTCCAAAGAACGTTACATGTCCTGGTGCTATTACAAATTTCCATCGTATCTCCAAACCACCTGAGTAACAAGGTAATCCACATGTATCATATACAGACTGAATGACAAGGGATCCGCATTACCCCTTCTCTTTGTATCCTGGTGGGATTTATGAGAATCGATCTCTGTAAAAAGTACCAAATACCATAAGAAAATTGATGTGTTTTCTTATAATCATTATTTGATATTTAAACAATAAAATGCTTTCTTTGTTGGTTTATTGGGTGATGAAGGAAACTAGCATTGCAGAAAAAATTCATAACCCGCGTTAGTATGATACAGATGGAAGTGGCAAATATACATGTACAAATAATAATGTAGTACACCATTGCATAGCAAATATGAATTCTATTTCATACATTACAAAAACGACTGTTCAACTATTCTCTCTATATAGATATTTTATTTAGATATTCACAATTCTATATACGCTGCATAATTATGAGATCACATGATGCATCCGGGGAAAAATAACTAGAGATAATATCTTATGATAATAATTCCTAAAGAGCTTAAGTATAATACATGTATACCAAAAAACAGCGCAGAAAATAAACCATTGTTATTGAAGCTCTTAAAGACGAACCTTAAAACTTTGATCAGAAATCCTTAGATGAACTACTTTGTTGAGAAAGCTGGCGACGTTCTAGTAGGAAACTTCAAAGGAGTTGTTGTTTGTAACACAGCTAAATATTTCTCAAAATAGGAAACATTTCATTTTCAAAAACCGTAGTTTACAAAAGATTGCAAAATAACCATGCAGACTGAATTTTAGAAAATCGAAAAGTTTGTTCAAACAACTTGGTGGTTTAATATTCATATTGTACAAGCAACATTTTAATCTGCACAAAGTGTCAAAGGAGATATATGAAAAGGATATTAAATATTGAGGATCATACAACACAAGAGATAAACTCTTAGTGTACCAACAAGTGTTGTAATGCTGATTTATCTGAATTATATAATTATTATAGAGGATGTTGTAAGAACTATCGATGACTGTACTTGTGTGTCTGAAGATGAATTTAAACAAAACCTAAGTTGTTTATTTTACTATATGCTGATAATACAACCCTATTATCTGTAAACCTACATTACCAGCTTAAATGATTAACATCAACAAAACTAAGGTTGTAATTTATGGAAAAAGAACTTAAATACGGAAGGCATTAAGGTGGTGAATTTTTAGAAAATGTAGACAACTGGTGTGTTATTTTGTTTAAATGATTCATTTAGTGCTAAATAAATATTTCACGAGCTATTTAAAAAATCAACAAAAAAATGGTGTTATCAGAAAATATACATGTGTAGAAAACACAACCATATGATATAGTATGTACATTGGATATGTTCGATAAAATTGTCAAGTTTGATATATTTTATTACTATTATTATTATTAGCTCACCTGAACCAAAGGTTCAAGTGGGCTTTTCTGATCGCCTTTCGTCCGTCTGTCTGTATGTCTGTTAAGTTTTCACATTTTCGACTTCTTCTCCAGAACCGCTGGGTCAAATTCAGCCACACTTGGTAAAAATCATCCTTGGGTAAAGGGAATTCAAGTTTGTTCAAGTGAAGGACCAGGCCCCCATCAAAGGGGAGATAATCATAAAAATGCAAATATAGGGTGGTGTAAAAATCTTCTCAACAAGAACCACTGGGCAAGGAAAGCTAGAATTTATATGAAAGCTTCCTGATATAGTGGAGATTCAAATTTGTTCAAATCTATGATGGGACCACAATAGGGGATCAAAATTTTACATGTGAATATAACGGGGAAAATCTTTAAAAATCTTCTTCTTAAGAACCACTGGGCTGTGAACTTTCTTATATTTAGCAAACAGGACGATCGGTGAATATATATCATGGCTGACAAAAACTCTTCTAAAGGTCCTAAAATTTATAGAATATAAAACTCATCATATTGTATAGAAAAATATCCATTATTGCCTTATATAAGTACATTGTACCTGAAATATTTTTGAAGAGTTACAAGTAGATCCTGTAATACTAAACTATACTTATTGAAGATGGAAGATGGCAAAATGTACCAAGACAAAACAGAATTTGTAAATTCTGTTTGAGAAATTAAATTGGTGATGAGTTTTATTACTTATCTACACTTATGATAATACACTTATCCTGCAACAAATACGTGAAATTACAGAAATAAACTGTGTTCGAAAAAATGAAATTGTGATGAGTTTCACTACTTAGTAAATAGTTAAAGTACACTTATTTTACAATCAAACATTACTTATATGCCACAAATGTATTTCCACTTATACCCAAAATGTGTATAAGTTTGAAGTATTTTTTAAGGAGAAAACAAATTTAAAAAATAAAAAATTCAAGGAAAAAAAGTATGTAAACTTATAAAAACCATTATTAAGAGAGTTAGCTCTCCTGGTTTGGTTGGATCAAGTGTGCCTTCATCAATATTCACGCATACCTGTGTTATATTAACTTTATTTGTACTTTGTTATCTATCGCTACATTGAACTATGTGTCACTTGATGAGAATACACAATGTCATTCCTTCCGAAGCGCTCTGTTTATAAAAGAAATGAAAATAGAGCTACGCTCGTGAAGCTCAGTGGTAGAGTCACCCCCATTTCTCATACATTTTTATTTTATTGATAAAATTGCCGACTCCTGTGGTTGTATATTGTTTGACGTTCAGTTCGATAATTTTCCACCCATTGCCGAGGACGAGCTGCAAATTTAGGCCTACATATATGCTCGGCAGTGCTTACGAACTTCAAGCAGGGAGGGATCTTTAAATAACGTGCCACACCTGCTGTGACAAGGACCCAGGTTTCATGCTACAAGCAAGGGGTACTGAAGATCTATTCCAACCTGGATCCCCACAGGATCACCTGTCGAAAGAATTCAACTTCTCGCCAAAATCGAGACACATAGTCTGTTTTGTAAGCAATAGATATTCGAAAGAAGCAGATAAAGTCCGTATCAAACACTTCTGCGTGAGAGAACGTTGCCCTTGTTAACTGCTAAAAGTGTTCATCAAGTATGATTTTTTCATGTGTTTTTTTTTTCATGTTCATGTTTGCAGCTGACTGCTCTGTTATAGCCTCTTTGTTCTAAATCCTAATATACATGTATAAGTACAAAAGAAGGGCAGATACATGGAAAAAGTTAACAAAGGGCTTAGATATCTTTATGAATGAAATTTAAAAGTTTTAAAATTTGTTGTACCCAAAGAGGAGAAAGAATAAATTGCATGTAAGTCAGAATTCAACTAAAACCATCTGCGTTGGCAGTAAAACAAGCCGGTGAGAATGTCGACATTCTTAATACCCAAATTCATTGATCAAGCATTTAATACCTATTCATTAGATTTTCTGGCAAGTTTATGTAATTAGCAATGACAAAAGAAGACGAAAATTGACTAGATCAAGTTCACAACTCTTCTCTATAACTTCAAAATACGCACTTACACACTTCTCGTAATATCCTCGCTATAGTTACAAGAAAGGTACGTTCCTCATTTTTATATGATTTTCCTCGACAATTTGTACAATACATACTTGCATTTAAAACATGTTTACGCAAAATAAAATTAGGCCATATTAACAGGACACTTTTTGAGTTTGAACATTTTGCATTGTTCCTGAACATTGCGGCATGCAAAAACCATGTCAATGCTCAAAAATGAAATATATATATATATATATATTTTCCAAAAAGAATATGGTTTGGTACAGAAATAAATAATTTATAATGAATTCACAAGAATGACACAGTCCGTACAATAAAAAACTGTAAGCGCTTTCGCCATGTTGGCTCTTCAGACAGTTTGTTTTGAATAGTTAACGTTGCTGAAATGATTTCAGCAACGTTAACTATTCAAAACAAACTGTCTGAAGAGCCAACATGGCGAAAGCGCTTACAGTTTTTTATTGTACGGACTGTTTCATTCTTTGAATTCATTATATAATTATATATATATATATATATATATATATATATATATATATATATATATATATATTATGATATATATATATATATATATATATAGCTTCCCATTGAAATGCATTTTCCAGATATAGGAGTAGCCTAAAATTAAAATATAATATTTAGAGGCAATGAAATATAAATAAACAATGGGATCCATGTCCTTAAACTCTAGCATGGTAGCTCCAAAGACATAATGGAATACACATTCAATCAAATCTTGGGATTATCGTAAATCAGGCAAGCATTTTAGCCCATTTGTCCTACATTCTTTATACTAGACAGTTACTCCAATTCATGTTTATAGCCAGTACTCGTAGTAAGTTTCCTTTTGTTGTATGTTTGCGGTTTCTTAAAGGAAGATGTTCATAAAGATAATACTGTATTGAGTGTACTGTTTGGTTAATGTTCGTAAACTTCTTTTAAAATTCCTTCCATAAATGTAATGAAGCCGAGGCCCCAAATGGACTGAGGCCCAGTATAATTTAAGTGAATGGAGAGGTGTGAGGATATTAACCTTCTTGGGACATATAAAGCATCTATTTGATTTTTTCAATGGTTGTCATCGACTTCAGTAGCTCAGTCGATAAGAGCTTAGCGTTTGGATTTCCTAAACTCGAAAAGTCCATGGTGACAGAATGATATCAGACTGGGGATTTGTGCATTTCAAAAGTGATAAACTCAACAGAACATTACTAAACCGTTGTCTGAAACCTTCCATTCCTTATAGATAATGGAGCGCTCAAACATTCATTTGGAACTCTCCTTATAGGGCAACCTTTGAGACCTGAAAAGGCTTCAAATCTCATCCTTACCTTTTGTCAAGATTAAGTAAAATGAATACGGTAAAACAAAAAATGCTGAAACGTACCGAAAATTATTATTTGTAAGTTTTCAAGTTCAAAGAGAATTGCCTTACGTTCTCTGCGAAATACTCCGTGAATTCATAGAATTTTTAGATATTCGGTGCGCGTAATTCGCGCGGATCCAGTGTGGTACATGTACATGGGAACGTTAGAACGCCACCTACTAGTCGCGCAAAAGTAGATAGTAATTAGTATTTCGTTGTAATTAAGGTGTAAAAATTAAAACTCGACATCTTGAATAGATCTGGCAATTACCCAGGGTAGACTCCAATTAAGAAAAATACATGAATCAGCGAAATGGCGTTATTTCGCCTTGATTGAAACTCAACGGAATCAAACCATTGACCAATGAAAAGACAGTTTAGTGGTTTAGGGTAGTTTGCTACCGAGTTGTTGAGTGGGATGACAGAAGGCACTTCAGTCTTTAGTATAAAATCTAATCTTACAAATTTGATGAGGATTATTTACCCTTCATTTCACTCAGACAAAATCAATTGCATATATAGGACAATCATTCGAATTTCTCTCCATCTTGAATCTGAAGGCAACAAAAGCCTTGACCGGTATATATCAAATTGTTAAGGTGCTTACATGTACTTTGGGGTGAAGTTTTTAAAATACATGTAAATATTTCCATTCCAGGATCTAATTACATTCCTCAGCATTTTTCCTTTTAAATAGCGTGTAGGTGTTGACCACTGAATGACCGCGACATGCTGAGGGCAGTGCAGGGTCGCCCGGATGTGGTTGCGGTTCGTACTAAGCAGGTACTCGTGATCCTTCAGGTAACTCCAATTCTTATCGAGGGAGACCATTGAGAATGTGAACCCTGCGGTCATTCACCCCTTACTCTGTCTCAAGTATAGAACAGACAGCGACCAGATTCACTCCTCCCGGTCGGTCTATTGATTAGTATCGGCCTTGACGTCCTCTGAGCTAAGGAAATGTTTTGTTTTTAAACCAGCTGGATCAGGGTATGACATAAGAGACAATATCTATACATCGATACACGAAATGCAACGTGCCGTTGAGTTTTGTTTTATTTTTTCTTTTAAGGTAAGTTGTACTTTTTAAAAAATTTTTTAGTACAGAGATTATAGATCAATATTTGCACGAATTTGATAATTTATTTTGAAAGTGAATATTGACAACAGTCAATGCATTTTAATAGAAGCTGTTTTTTTCTTTAAAAACTCAACCAAAAAAAAAAGTAAAATTGAAATTTAAAAAAAAAACATACATGTACACAAGAACGCACATTATGAAAAGACGGTCATCTAACTTCTGTTGTAAATATTTTTAAAAAGTTCAATGATTTCAAAGAAAACAGAATTTAACAAAAACACGCCCAACAAAATAAAATCTATTTATAGATTATTTTTACCAGTTGGCGACTTGTTGTGCAAAACAAAAATGATTTGCTGCATTAATTTAATTCATTTCGAAATATGATACATATTATGAAATTACAACTCTATAAAAACAATGACTCCTTATAGTACGAAGTATATAAAATACACATAAAAACAATAGCCCTTTTTATAAACCTTTCAAAATCTTAACGAGAGGTGCCTCGAACGAATTGCGGCATGGAACATGCTAAACAGTGCATTGTTTAATTAATCAAAACTAATTAACTAAAGTTACTTAGGGAAGATTGTGGGCACCATTTGGGTGTATTATGGGTGTTAGTCATATTTTGTAAAAGAATGACTTCCCAAATGTATAAATTATTCTTAATAATCACATTTCGAAATTTTTTTATATCATATTGGAAGGTCGGATAAATATTGATTGAGCAAGAAAGTTAATTTTGATGACTTTGAAAAAACCACAGGCTTTTGTGGACATAGTCAAAGGGCTCATAAGCGACTAAGACTTCCTTTTGTTTTACAATCTCACATTGCAATCACAAACAATGCCTAAGCGGAAAGCTTTACAAAATACACAATGGGACTTTATGTAGGGATTGAGCATGGTAGTGTCGTAGCTGTGTTTTAAAAAAGGTAGCATGCAGAGATGTTTGTACCGAGTCTGACACCCCCATAGATTTAGGTTGTATCGCATCCTTTATCAAAACAAATCAACAGGTTTCCTTCACAACTGTCCATAAAATTTCTTGTTAAGAAGCAAAATAAGAAGAACGAACAACCGCCTTAAAGTGGGTATCTACAAAAAAAAAAAAAAATCCCAAACAAGAAAAAAATTAAAAGAACTGGGGTGGGGGCAATCCATCACAATAAAGGTCAAGCTACTACAGAAATAGTTGGAGGAATGCCCATTATATCATATTTTGCAAGCAAATTTCATTAACTTTGCATTCAAAATATCGGAAAGGTGGGGAGGGGGCTGATTCTATATGTTTGTATATCCCCACTTTTGATCACTAAAATGCAGTTATCAGAGTTGGATCCATATATGTTCAAAAGAGTGAGACATATACTTTTACCTCAGATATTACCTTCTCCATCCAAAAGAAGGGGTGCGTGTTAAAGACCTGAAAGTGACACAGAACGTCCATTTTCGTTTAAAATGTTCATCCAAAAGAGGTCGGCGGGGAATTATATATATAACCTTCATAATATCTCCCGCCACTGTCCGTAAGATGGTTTGTGTGGGTGACCCAACACTTTAACAATTGTGTGTTATAAGCAGTGTGTAGACGTCATCAACTTATACATGAAGAGAATTTTGGTTACGTGGTTGTGTAAATCACTCTGCTGTTTAGACTTGTTGACGGTAGACGACATTTCAAATTTGTGTGGGAGAAATTACCGACAAATTGTCAACGACTAATATTTTCCTAATTTTCCTAGTGTCATCTCCATTAACAGAAGTTTTGGGATTTAATTTTCAAGTGGTACATACAGTGTATGCTGTATGAATTTTAATATCCAGACTTGCGAATTTTGAAGGTCAGCGAAAAAAGTCCATGAAATTAATGGTTCAGTTCCTTAATAGTAACCGGGCTGCACATGTACATGTAGTTTACTTTATTTTCGAATGTTTTTTAAGACGCATGTTCCTATTGGATGTTTTGTACTTGAGAGCGCTGTGACGAGCCTGGGCGGATCACAAAGCCTTGACTAGGGAGGGTAATTTTAACGATAAAATTTTCAAAATTGCGATCTTCCTTCAGCACTAAATGTATTGTCGACACTTGATATCAGCAGCCACTTTATACAAGGCAGTGAATCATGGACGGTCCTGTGTAGTATGCTGCAGACGATCTATAGTTTTTGGAGCAGGTCTATTACAAAAAAAACAAGATGTGTTTGTGAAACACTAATTAATACCCCCGCATTCCATATTCCAGTGGAAGGGGCTTGTCATAATGAATAACACACGTCAAAAATGGAAGGTTTATCACCTAAAGAAATTACTAAATTTAAAATTTTTGAAAAGTAGATAAAATTTCAATTTCAAGATCATGAGGTCAAACAATTTGGTACCCTTTGATAGGTCTTGTCATAAGGAATACACAAGTAAAATATGAAAGCCCTTATCAGTTACTATTCAAAAGTTATGGCCAAAGTTTTTAAAAAGTAGGTCAAAGTTCAAGGTCAGGAGGTCAAAAAGTTTGTTATCATAGGAATACACGTGTGAAATATAAACACCCCATCACTTGCCATTCAAAAGTTATGGCCAATGTTAAAAGTTTAATAAAAGTAAGTCAAGGTCAGGAGGTCAAAAATGTTGGTACCAATGGAAAGGTCTTGTCATAAGAAACACACAATGTGAAATATCAAAGTCATAATACTTACAACTTTCAAAAGTTATAGCCAAGGTTAAAGTTTCAGACAAGAAAGGTCTACAGGAAAAAAAACAATACACCCCCCACCTCCGATCAAGGGAGAATAAAAGAAGAAAAATCGACAGTACCCAGAACGCGCTTACTAGAATAACTAATGTACTTCTTGAAGATGTATGCTTAGCCGAAACAAAACTTTATGTACTTACTCTTAAATAGAAAGATTTGTACTTATCCTTAAATCTAACTCCTAATAAAAAAAATTATGTGCATATTACAAACTAGAATTATGCTGTTATCCAAACATAAGAATGCATGTTACACTTATCTCAAAATGGTTCAAAATTGCGTATTCTGCTTAAAATTTCTATTGAAACCCACTGCGTGTTATTTACATCTACATGCGTGAAGACACATCTTATTTCAATCTAGCTAGATTCGGGGTTTTTTGTTTTTTGTTGGTTTTTTTTGTAATGCTGACTGTCTGCGTGTGAATATGCACATTCCAATAACCGCGACCTATATGTATTTACAGCGGCATTGTTGAATTTCTAGGAAATATCTATTATTTAAACAATAAAATGCTTTCTTTGTTGGTTTATTGCGTTAGCGGGTTATGAATGTTTGCTTCTGCAATGATAGTTTCCTTCATCATCCAATAAACATACAAAGAAAGCTATTTATCGTTTATATTTATATGCATTTTCTAAACATATAAACTAGATTTAAGCACTAAAATATCATAA
This sequence comes from Ostrea lurida, assembly GCA_903981925.1. NCBI lineage: Eukaryota > Metazoa > Mollusca > Bivalvia > Ostreida > Ostreidae > Ostrea > Ostrea lurida. The sequence continues at coordinate 9,290 of CAJDSM010013064.1, read as the reverse complement.
CATTGATCATTTCGTTACTTTAAATGGAACAGCCAATTCAAACTTTGACCTCAAAATCGCTCCATATTGGTAATGACCATGTGAACATATGACTCTTCAAAACTGGATCGAACTGGTTTGCAACAAACATGCATTTATTGGATGATAAATGCAATGTCAATTTCAAAGGAAATATAAGAGAAAAGATTCAGTGAATGTAAATATAGATATATTAATAACGCTTACCTCTATTTATTGTTTAGGGTTTATCTGTCATGGACAATTTCTAGTTACCATATTGCTGAAATAGGAAATCATCACCAAATTTGGTTACGAATCAAGGTCAATCAATTTTTCAGCTGTTACATTAGATTTAAACTTTAAGGGCAATAATACTAAATTTAACATGAGAGTGTTCCTTACTTTGTAAAAAAAAATATTAAAAGGATAATATTTGTTATTTTTGGCTTGTAATTTATTTTTTTAAACGTTTTTAGAGAACTCCGCAAAATAGCTCTCAAACTAAAAAAATTTTATAAGACAAAAATTACAAATAAGTTATTTGAGTACTAGTATTATCTTTTTTAAAATATTTCACAAAATAAGGAACACTAAAAAGTGATGTTCTATTCTTAGAAAGCTTTTACAAGAATTTTGTAAAAAGGGGACTTGGGAGAGAAAGACCGATAACTCTGCAGAGAATGAAAGCTGGCTACATGTATTATATGGTACAAAAAAGCTACGATGGCGAAAATTTATCAAAACATTTTGTTTCTTTCAAACTGGAATCTTTCTCTATTAGAGTTAATAATTACAAATCAATTTTTTTAGACACTCAACTGTCCACAGAATTTCAGATGAAGGAACTTTCAGATTTACTTCCCCCTTTTGCTCGACATACCAAGGCTTTTTCAGATAATAGGTAATTGCTGTTTGAACAAAAACGCCACCGGAAAATACAAGTTTCTTGTCGTTTGGGAAACAAGATACATATTTTGTTTAGAGACCACTCTGATTGCCCACACAATTCTCTTGAAGTAGATATAAGAACATGCTTGGGTTTCTTATAGATAATATTTATTGTTAGTCTTTGGAGACATGCCTTCCAACAATCCGTTGGTATTCGTATGGACACCTAATTGTGGCCCCCTTATTGGGCAGACGTATCTTTATATCCATACGAAGCAGAATTTGTTCAAAAACTGTTACGGGATAAAACAAAACCGTGCTATATCCTCCAAACTACATAAAGATAATTATACAGATGATGTCTTTTTAATTAACAATCATTAATTTCCATAATTATGTCCATTGATATTATTCCAGACGAACCGAAATAAAAGAACCACAGAATCTGAATATTGCTTCATATTTGGATATTTTACTTAATATTGACTCTAGTGCTAGACTGACAACTACATTATATATAAGCAAGACGACTTTACATGTAATTTGCAATCGTCAACTTTTCTATTCTATGTAATAATGTACCACTATTAACACTGTACCTGCTTAATGGTGTGTAATGTCTCTCAGTTGATTCGATACGCAGATCTTGCCATGCATATGAGGACTTTTTTAAAGTGAGGCCACTACTATCAAACAAGTTGATGTTGCAGGGTTACATGTATAACAAATTTCGTTTAGAGTCGTCATTTGCAAATTATCTACGGTCGCTATAATGACCTTGTTTGCGATATACAAATATCACTAGTCATATGTTGACTGATTTGTTTCATACCCTTGTTAGACTGTCATTATCGTACTATATTTGACGACAGGTAATTCCGTTTACTTTGTTTCGACTAAGAGCTCACGGGCGTGTGAGACCGGTCGGCAGAGGGTGTTTACTCCTCTATGGCAACTGATCCTGCCTTCGCTTTTGTCGAAGGTCCGTGTTGACCTACATTCGACTTTTAATAATTTTTTTGGGGGCAATGATTTTCGTTTAACACATTTTTTACTTCGCCGACTTTCATTCTACTGTGAGCTAAAGTTGCTGTTGTAGTCGGTCAATATTATATTCAATTAAACTTTGCAGATGCAAAAAAAAGAAACAATAATTGATCTATTGAAAAAAATACACCATTATTAAAGCAATGACAGAAAAATATATCTCATTAGTTATGGACATGCATGTACATGTATTAACTTTTCAATTAAAGTTTGTTTAAGGTATACCTGTTATGTATATAACGAATATATTAATAATCATATTATTATATATTATCAAGATATTAAAAGAATGTGCAAATCTTGTTGCAGTGATAAAAAAAATCGTTCCGTCTAAATTTACAATGTTTTGCGTTTATCAGGTCTATCGTGAACAGTCGTTTATCAGTTTTGTGTTTATCAGGTTTACCGTTATCCTATCGTATCGTGCTTGTATCCTATTGTTTCGTGCGTGTATCCTATCTTATCGTGGCATGTAATGTGTTCTATCGTATGTAAGTCAAGAATACTTTGTGGATAATCATGATTTATTATTTAGACTTCTGTGTATTAGAATATCTAAATAATAAGGAATGACTTTATCATTTTATCATTGCAAAAACAGTCGGTACCTCCATCAAACAAAAAACTTGTAAGTCATCTCTATCTCATCTTCGCAAGCCAGGTGTTCGATTCGCTTATATCCTCATCCCCCCTTGCAGATTAGTCGCGACTGAATTGCCATCTAACGACAAATGCGAGTTATCGCTCTTGAACGGAAACACTCCGAGTGAACAATTGTATGTTGTTGTTTTTTAAATTTAGGTGTACATATTTGTGGCGAGTTTATATCACCTTTACCTTTCAGGCGTAAATCGCGTATTAAAACTTGCCTTTCTGATCTTGTATCATGGTTTTGGTGTTTTTCTTTATGTTAACTGCTGTTCAGTAATTCCTATCCGCAAGGAGGAGGAGTTAGCCCGTGCGGTATTGTCCGCTTTTGGAAAGAGCCTGTGCGTATTGTCTGGTTTTTGTAAGTTAATGGACAGTTCATAGTACTCCGATTTCCTGTCGCGTTTCAGTGATTTCACACCTGTTCAGAATCGATGGGAGGTGGATCCGGACTTTACTACCTTTTTCAAATGGTCTCGGACGATTCTTTATATTTTTCTCAGACTACGACCAGTGTCGGCATAATTTTCATGTTTGATTAAAGCTGAGTCGCACGACTTTGTTTTCCATTGTCACATAAGCTTTCAATATTTTTATCCTGCAGAACGTCTCCTGTGTATGAATAGGTTGTCGATGAACAGATGAAGGGGTTGCTTCAATGTATTTTTTGAAAAACATCTACGTATTCTGTTCGTTCTGTCATAAGAAAATAAAAAAAATCTTATGAAAAATTACTCCTACAGAATAACGTTAGATTACAATAAGAGAGGAGAGAGAGGAGAGAGAGAGAGAGAGAGAGAGAGAGAGATGAGGAGAGGAGAGAGAGAAGAGAGAGAGAGAGAGAAGGAGAGAGAGACTATGCATATCATGATATGAAACTACGCTTGAGTAGTCATTAAAATTACTCCACAGATAACACTTAGCTAAATGCATTCATACATGTAAATATGAGAGAGAGAGAGAGAGAGAGAGAGAGAGGGAGAGGAGAGAGAGAGAGAGAGGAGAGAAGGACTATGCCATAATTATGATATGGAAATACGCTTGAGTGTCATAAAATGATCCTACAGACAACACTTAGCTAAATGCATTCATACATGTAAATATGAGAGAGAGAGAAGAGAGAGAGAGAGAGAGAGAGAGAGAGAGAGAGAGAGAGAGAGAGGGAGAGAGTTAATCTCACCATTTCGGCAATAATTTGTTGTCTATCTTCGAATGTAATGCAGCTCATTATCTATTCTGTGCACTAACGGTCTGGAACACGGTGGAAATGTTTTAAAACCACGGTTTGCTCACACACTTCCAACAATGTACGTACAATGCCTTTAGTCCACGTGTTCATAGTACCTGACTAAGCCACCATCACGCACGGAATATGAACAGGTGTTATATAATTGGGGTGGAGCTATAGGAATAGTTTACGTGATCAGTGATGACATGATACAGTTCCTTTAAACATATATTTTGGGTATCACATGACATTCTGATGGGTGTGAACTCGTCGCTAGCGCGACTCGTCACCACCATCAGAATATCCTGTGATACCCAAATATTCTGTCAATAACTGTAACTTAACGATTTCTACTTTGGTTTTTATGTCATGTTCAATCTTTCCGATTTTGTTCAGTCTATTCCAGCACATTCATCTCTCTTTTTT
>CAJDSM010013063.1:35159-57829 GCA_903981925.1 Ostrea lurida | reverse complement strand
TATTCCGGTTATCAATATCTCAAATAACAAGAGGCCCACAGGCCTTAACGGTCACCTGAGTATCATAGCCCACACTGGAGTCTAATATTTGCATTATTATTCTCAATATGGAGTGTTTGTTCACATGTTATCATCTTTCAAAAATTGATTCCTAATCATATACACAAGTCTTGAAGAAGATTATCATTTCAATCTCACAAAGGTATTGTTAACCGTTCAAGAATTTTAATAAAAAAACCAATATTGCTATCTTTAATGTCCAGTGAGCTTGACCTTAAATTCGATAGAGACATCTTTGACCCATATGAAGTTCAATCTATTCGATTAGAACATCTTCGTCCCGTGAGTATAGTCTATAATGTATGTTGATATGTGCTTTAGGTAGAAAGGTAATGCTCTTGAACCACAAACAATATCGCTACTTCGATGTCCAGTGTGCTTGACCTTTGACCTTTTGACCCCAAATTCAATAGGAAACATCTTTTTCCCATGGGTAGAACCATATGCATGATATGGTGACTCTTGGAGGAAAGGCTACACCTTTAAAGCCTGAGAATCATTCTGTCAACAGACGAATGGCAGACAACTCGATTCCAGTATCCCCCACCCCCCACTTGTTGCAGGGGGGGGGGTTATAATATGATAAAAGGCTTTCTGCTCATTCCAAATATTCATTAGTTTCGAATTAATAACATGTTTTTCAAATATTTACATATAAACACTATGTACCAAATTTGGCCCCGCCCTGGGTCAGAACCCCAACCCCGGGGATCACCAAATTTACAAGTTTGGTAGAGGCCTTCCTCTCTTTATCCACTATACATTTAGTTTTCTCAGACATGTGCGTTATAAAGAAAGTTTTTGAAAATTTGTCACTTTTTGGCAGTTTTTGCCCCACTCCCAAGAACCCAGGGGTGCAAGATACCTGAAATTTACAATAAATAACGTGCCCCTTGTCCCAAAGATGCTCATACCAAATTTGAAAAAAAAAATTGGACTGGTAGTTATCATATAAAGAGTTAAAATGTTCAATTGTTAACGGAAGAATGGACGACGCACGCGGACGAAGCACCATTGCAATAGTTTACTCAGGTGACCTAAAAATGGTTTACTGGTTTTTTTTCTGACATTCAATGAATAAATATAAAACATCATGATTTATATTTGTAATTTTCCATTTTTTCCACATGAATGCTGTCTACTTTTGCATGCTGGATACCTCATTACATTGCTGATTGATTGAGATTGATATTACTGTTTTACGTCCCACTCGAGAATATTTCACTCATAGGAGACGTCACCATTGGCCGGTGAAGGGCTGCAAAATTTAGACCTATGCTCGGCACTCAGGGCCTTTGAGCAGGGAGGGATCTTTTTCGTGCCACACCTGTTGTGACACGGGGCCTCGGTTTTGCCGGTCTCATCCGAATGACCGCCCATTCAGTCGCCTCTTACGACACGCAAGGGGATGCTGAGACCTATTCTAACCCGGATCCCCACGGGTTTACATGCTGATTGATTGATTGATTAATTGTACATGTGTATATTGTTTAACGTCTCGCCTGAACTTTTTTCACTCGTATGGAGACGTCACCATTGCCGGTGAAGGGTTCCATCTATGGGACGAGTTGGACAGGAGGGTTCGGGAGCGCTCAACGTCCCATTAACGTCTCTCAAACTCACATAGACCCTTAATCATTCAGGAGTGGGATAAACAATAAACGCCTTGATGGGGTCAAATTAAGGAGAGAATAAGGGCTAGGGATGGAAACAAACACTAAAGTACTGATTTGGATTAGGATACGGCATAGGGGACCCTTGGTTTAACGCTCACATATGCCGCCTGTGATAGGACAACAATCCAGTAATGATGAAATAATCGAGAACACTCAAAACAATGTACTAATGTAAGATAATAGAGAGAGAGAGGAGAGAAGGAGAGAGAGAGAGAAGAGAGAGAGAAGAGAGAGAGAGAGAGAGAGAGAGAGAGAGAGAGAGAGAGAGAGAGGAATAGTTTGTATAAAATGGGGAATGACCATTTTTTTGTCCATTTATACACAATATATTTATCAAGAGAAGTCTGGTTACTTTGATCGGGCAATATCCTATGTCTACTTCAGTGGATTTTAAGTACTTTTGGCAAGTTGCTGAATCGGCCACTCACCCACCGGAATACTTATTTTTCTTTCTGCATGTCACTACTAAGTATGCATTACACAAAGTACAACATGGTGTTGATCGTAATCATGCAAGTGGTGGTTTGGGTCGGCTTGGCATCAATGGCGTGGGTCAGGGAAAAGGAAATATCTCTTTCTGTACACATTCATCTCTCTACCGCGAAAATCATCCACAATTCATCATTCACTTTAGAAAATAATGGCATTTTATTAGGCTAATTGTACAGTATGAAAAACTAGTCATACGTTCACACAGAGTTACATGTAACATACACTTCTTTCATAATGGGTAAAGTTAACCACCTTTGAGTACAAAAAGGCGACGTTAACATCGTGTCAAACGTAATCATAATCCAAAAAACATATACAAAATCGAGTGTAGGGCAACACGGACCTCCGACAAAAGCGAAGGCAGGGTCAGGTGCCATGGAGGAGTAAGCATCCTCTGCTGACCGGCCACACCCGCCGTGAGCCCTTAGTCGAAATAAAGTAAACGGGATTACCGTAGTCAAATCTAGTAGGAAAATGACTGTCTAACAAGGGGTATGAGTCTAAATCGGGTTAATTGATCTGGATCAATGCAGGATGAGAATAAAACGGGTTAGGACAACGTATGTCTCTTTACTAAATGCATAAAGCACACCAAAGTTGAATTTCGAATTATTCAGATAAAAAGAAATTGTACTACATTGGAATAACAATGTAAAAATTAACACAAAATGTAATAACGCAAAATATGAGAATGCAAAACTATATTATTATATTTTGCGTTATTAGTTACATGTGCTAGTATTGCATTTTGTGTTTCATGAGCTTTTAAACATGACTTTTTCTTGCAAGGAGAGCTTGAAACTAGCAATCAGAGATTGCATACCTCCGCCAAGGTTCAGGATCCGGTTGTGGATCCGGATCGCCATCAAACTTTCATGGATTCTTCCTCAGACCAAGATACATGTACATCTGTGTACCAATTTTCAAAGCAATCTGACCATCAGTTTTTGTTTGACATTGGTAACAGACAAAGCCATAAATAAATATTTTTACGCCGCCGATTTTACGGCTTAATTGCAGAGGTAATAATGTTTAGGGGCCTTTGTTGCCCCCCCCCCCTCAATTTTCTGGACACTCCTCCCCTTATAACCCACTCCCTCCAATTTGTCTAGTCCGGCCTTGTTGGTTACAAACAAATTTATAAATGGCTAAATGGCTGAAGGGTATTTTTATTGTGTGAGAGAAAAAAAGCAATTAATCGTCTGCGTTCCGAGATATGGAATGTGGGTTGTTGGTGAACGAATTGTGTATTTAGATCGTATCAAATGATATGATTTATGAACATTAAACTAAATACTTCAAATATATTTTAAAATATAGTAGACTCTATACCATTTCCTTTTTTTTTTTCCGTCAGCGATGAAATGGATGTTGCCATGACGTCATTTTAAGTGACCTCAGATGAAAAATAAAAAAAAAAGTTCTTATTTTGTCGACTTGTTAGTTGATCATGTTGAAATGTCAGATACTTTTGTCGAATTGCCAGTATTAAATATGTATTGCGCAAAATTCCACAAATAATTTGGTTACATTCGAACAACCATGAGTGCATTCACTCGGTGGTTAACAAAAGGAAGCTTGATCGCGGTTTACCATAGGAAATGTTTAACTTGTATTTTCTTATGAAAATGCAGACTTCAATTTTACCATGTTTGGGTATTACATTGTAATAATGTTATACTTACTGACTGTCTACGGAAATGATTTCATAGAAGGCGAAGCTTCGCCTTAAATTCTATGCAATTAATTCCGTAGACAGTCAGTAACAAATCTAGTAAGTGTTTTGTTTTGTCAAGGATCAAATATAGATGACAGAGTATGGTGAAATGTTAGTTTCAGTACTAAAAAGACGACGTAACGGCCGCCATGTTGCCGTCTATAGTTTGCTACTCACCGTCTAAAGAAATTTAGACGGCAGTCATGTGACGCGTTTCAACCAATGTCAAAGCGACATTCTAGTCCGAGACTTTTGTTTAACGCCCCATCGAGATTTTTAAATAAATAAATCTGTTTTCATTATATACATAGGATATACGTACATACCAAGGATAAACCATTAAGTTTGTAAGCTTGTTTCCAATGGGGTCTTTTTAATGCACGGATGTTCGCGCTAGGAGGTCACATTGAGACGTCACCATCAGTAGGGCCGGAAGTATCGCAGCTTCGTGCTCTGTATCTGCATGGGTTCTTTAACGTGCCAACGCTTGTGCTTAATGGGACCTTCATTTTTAAGGTCTAATCCGAACGAACATGTACAGCGAATCTCACTTCTAAATGCCGAGAGTTTGGCTAAGGAGCGAGCACTACCTAGGTGTGACGATGCGAGAGGGACTCGAACTCACGACCTCACGGTTACGAAGCGTAGACTGTCTACGAACGTAGCGTTCAGAATTTTCACCGTGTAAGCGGCTACATGATGGCTGTTGAACAGGTTTATAGAAACCTGTACTCTAAGGAATCAAATCTGAAAGCAAACATTCATAATGAAATAAAACTTATTAAAATAAAAGAAATAAAAAAGCAAAAATAATAATAATACTAAAATATTTAAAATAAGATTTTTTTTTTAAATGTATAACTTTACGAAAAACGAAATGTTAACATAATATGTATTAACCCATATAATTTTATAGTGCAGTTTTAAATGAAATTATTGAAGTTGAACAAAACAAATCCCCGACATAAAAAGCAGAGCGAAGCATTTTCACATTACAATATTGATTACCCAACCAAAAATAGTCTTTATCTTATTTATAAATGGCCCAAGGCCAACTTGTTTTTGCGTCTTGGCAATAACATTGAATAATTGGGCCATGTATACGCACGTTTACAATGTTTATTTTTATCGTGTAATATTTAGTCACATCAGCACTGTCCTTTTAAAAGTTTGTATTTTCAACATTTTCTAGTGTCCCTTAAAAAGTCTTTTAGCCAAATGAGAGGTCATCTAAGGACATATGCCTCAGAGAACTAGGGTCAACACGGCTGTGAAGTGCGTACATGTACACTATTACTTGATAACCCCATACAGAGAAACTTTTGTTTGCAAATACATTGATCTGGTATAGTATATATGCGCTACTCTCAATGGTTCCTTCATTCGAGGTTATCAGAAGGTGGCTTACCTGTCGCGAAATGTTCGATAAAACGGACAGGTAGATGAAATGAAAACTATGAATCAAAGTTTCATTCATACCCTCCGTGTACGCATTGCATACACGGGGATAAAATATACCTGAGGAAAACCCATTAGCCAGCAATAGAGACTGCAATTAAAATGAATATAGACATGACATTGCCTTGACACATTCTTCCCAAATGCACAAGTGCGTAGTTATTTTATTCTTCTTTTGAAACGATCGATGAATTGCGTTGTTTGTATCTGTGCAAAAGATAACTTTAGAGGTTCTGCAGAAGTCAGTTAATGGTTGCAGGTGCTTGTTCGTGCTGTTAGCTATCTTATTTTATGTATAGGACTATTTGATGTCTGCATTGCAGGTAATGGATAGGTTTCTTTGTCGTCTGCAATTTTAAATTATCGTATTATACATTTGAAATCAATTTCAGCAATAAATCTTATCCCAAACTATGCATGCATGCTCAACACCGGCAAAATTATTTTCTTTTGAAATGTTCGTTATTTTGATAATGAGACTTTTAATTTCCTCAAGCGTTTTTAAAATGTTGACTTAATTCTCGTTAGTCGCCGTGAAAATGATTCAGGAAGTATTTTACAACTACAGCAGATCGATGGTTAACTTTCGAGCTCAGCACAATTGAATGGTCGATTGTTTGGTTAGTGACAAAAATATAAGTATGTATGTAAAGTACAACGTATGAGGTTTATTTTCAAAGAAAGAATGCATTAATTAGGAGCAATTTCTCCTCAGCAATTTATTCAACGATGTAAACAACGTAGAAATAGTTCCCTGTTCTGTTTTTCCTCACGTAGGCATATTCAAATAGAGCAGACGATGTGACGGTTCCAGGTCGGTAGATTCTTGTGTTGGAGAAATCTCAGTAAGGTAAGCTTTGGCTATCATTGACAGAGGCCGAACATTTTCTTTCTTTTTTCTTTTCTTTATTTTATTTCGCAGCAGAGACCTGCATCTTATGGCTTTCAGTTTCGAGTACGATTGTGTTTGATGAAAAGCACCAATTTTTTTTTTCGCAGTGGATGATTTTGCAGCTGTTTCATGTAATAGCATGCTACTAGTTTCTAGATGATAATTAATAATGGCATTGCTAAAATTACATTCTTGACAGAGTAGGAAGGATCTACATGCAAACATAATATTTATTGATTTTCCATGCACAGGATTAAATTAATATATCTAATGCACAAAATATCTGTCTTAGAGGCAAAACAAAAATTTTGCTTTGCCTATCGATTTTTGCATTACTGTCTTCTGTATTAGCTATAGTTTCCTGTAAATCATGATAAACGTCATTGTCAATGAAAAGGCGAAGATTACGAGCAGTGATCAATCTCGTAAGTCCCAAACAGAATACAAAACAAGAATTGGGCAAATACGGACACACCAGAGGTGGGATCAAGTGCCTCAGAGGAGTAAGCATCTCCTGTTTGGGCAAATAACCTGCCATTAGCCCATTGTCTTGAATACAGTTATAATGACACCATTTAAGATAGGCAAATTTCGTTTGTAGTCACAAGATGGACAGGATTCAGTAAAGATACAGGATTAATATATGATATTTTCTGATATGTTTGTACAAAGGACAATCAAGCAAAACTTTTTTTCATCTTCTACAATAGTCTTACATTGGTTATCTGTATATGCAACAGTTAAATGAAAAAGTTCTCAAACTTTAAATTAACAGCCATATTATATCTATTATTTTCAAGACTACCTTATAAATAACTGCAATATAAGCACATCCAATGTTTAGACTGAAGGAATTTTAAAGACTTCGTGTGCCTAATAAATGTATATTGTAGCATTCAGGGAACAAAATTGCCCTCTATTATGCATAGATGTGTCTACGGTCATTACTGTGGTAATTAGTATGCTTAGAGCTGAATGCTTTATTAAATTGCATGAGGTATCTTCATATTTTTTTTGTCATAGTTTGAATAAATTTTTATTTACTCTCCTTGAATCTGTTTTGAAGAAGAAAAATAAAATAAAAGCAAAAACAAAAACAACACCCAAATGCCTTGGTCTTGCCAAATAACATTAAATAACCCATATAATTGCCTTAAAAAACCACGGACGCAACAATGCTGTACAGGGTTTTTTCTCTTTATTCAGTGCCGTCACCTTGAAACACGGCGGCAACAAACTGAAGAGTGCAAGGATCTAACACTGTAAACTGTGAAGCAACCATCAGCTGATAAAATGGCATGTAGTAACTTCGACAGCACCCATATGTCAGATGATGAGATGGAGGTTTGCGAGACCATTGGATCTTGCAGTGAGTAGCTGCCTTAAATATGTACATGTATAGTTATCAATTTCAAACATACTTGAAATAATGCTACTAGTATATATATATTGCGTGTGCAGTGTTATCGTTTGTACACATCTAGATAAGGAGATGCCAGGCTTCATTTCAGAGTAAACATGCTTTGTAATACTAGTATATCGACATGCACACCCTTTCGGATACAGATTAAATATGACGGAATACCTTGGCCAAATCAGCTCTGCATAACTAAGCCATCTGGTCAAATATTACCAACAGGTTCTCCAGAACCAAATCAGCTGATCAATATTTGATCAATATTGCTATTGCGTACAAGTTCTCTAGTCAATCGCTTTTATGTACAAGTTCTCCAGGTCAATATCATTATTACGTACAAGTTCTCCAGGTCAATATCACTAATACGTACACGATATCTAGGTCAATATCACTATTACATCCAAGTTTTCCAGGTCAATATCACTAATATATACATACAGATTCTCCGAAACTAAACCAGCTGGTCAGTATCCTGCAAGTTCTCTCCCGTAAAGCCCGAGTTAGAATAAGACCTCAGTGCCCCTCGGATTAGTCCGCAGAAACGGAGGCCCCGTGTTACCATAGGTGTGGCACGATAAAGATCCCTCCATGCGCATGCTCAAAAAAATTGCAGCCCTCTATCGGCAATGTTGACTTCTCCATATGAGTGAAAAATTATCATGCAACCAATCTGTTCTCCGGATCTAACGCTTCTGGTCAATATTGCTATTACATGTACATATGTACCTACAGGTTCTTTAGAGCCTCATTACACTGTACACTGTACCTACAGGTTTCTCTTAGAGCTAAACTAACTGGCCATGTCGCTATTGTGTAATTTCTCTATAGCTAAACCAGAGGACAACTGTACCTACAGGTTCTTTAGAGCTAAACTAACTGGCCAATGTCGCTATTGTCTGTAATTTCTCTATAGCTAAACCAGAAGGACACTGGTATCATTAATAGAAGTTCTTCAGAACTAAGCCAGCTAGTCAGTAGCACTATTACCTACAAGTACTCCAGAACGCCGCCTATCCTTCCTTTCAGACAGGGGATGGGCAACAAAAGTATAACACTTTAATAGTCAGCATCCATAAAATCTACCTTCTCCAATGTCAATCAGTTTGTTTGATACATGTAGATTGAAGGAAAAGGGAAAACTTCATGACATAAGAAATGAATCTTATATTTTTTCGGGTGATGCAGGTATCACCGAATTTTAGACGGTAAAACTCATCAATGCGCGAAGCGCATTGATGAAAAGTTTTACATGTACCGTCTAAAATCTCGGTGATAACCTGCATATCACCCGAAAAAATATAAGATTTATTTCTTATCATTTAATTTTATATTACAACAACAAATCAATGTCCATTAGACTTTACTTGTTGTTCAGGTACGTGATCAAAAATCACCTCAATTCTTAAAAGGTGTTTTAACCAATGAAAATCGGCGCTAGGTGGTCACGTGAAATAAAATTAAATGATATGGAAATCTCCCCTAATATTCCTTGGATACGCATTGATATGACTTGTTCTTTCCAGACAACGACAGACTACCGGTCATTTTATTTAGGAAAATCAGACTGTCCGAATTTAAGTACTATAACTGAAACTAATTAAATATGTCCTCAAATTATCATGCATGCAGGTCCTCATTCGCTAATACATCACAGTTAGCGTTAATTTTCGAATTATTCACTCAGTGTGATAACTAAAGAGATAGGATACACCTTTGACCGTGCGTCATTAAACCGAGATATTTTCTCTCGCTTGTATATTCAAATTAGGCGGATTTCATACCATTATACGAATGGAATATCAGCAGCGGCGTGGTATTATGTAATTCATTATAATGTGTTTTCTGTCTATTTGTCGTAATTTTAAACCACAGTCTGACCCAAGGTCTTTTATATATACTACTACTATAAAACAGTAAATGAGGTGGATCTCTTTGATATTAACTGGAAAATAAAGGCTTGTTTTGATGAAAAATCTTGTTTCATGTATGGGATTCATCTGACATCGTGTTCTCGGGCAAAACACAACGTTATCTCACTAAATGCGAATGTCGTCCCATATAATGGACATATATAGACTTTACAGGGCTAAACAAGAAACCCCATTCTCTTGCACAGAGTTGTCGGTCCTTTCTCTGTCAACTCCCGTTTTACCGCAGGCGCTTGACATTTCATATCAATATAATAAGAAAAAAAAATATTCCTGTGTACTAACTTATTGACAATCGCATATTAAGTTAGTACACAGGAATAATTTTTTTTTTATTATATTGATATGAAACGTCAAGCGCCTGTGCGTTTTACTTATTTTTAAACGTTTAAAACGCAAAATAATAATAATAATAATAAAAGTTTAAAAATTAAAACTTATAAGACCAAAAATAACAAATAAGTACATGTAATTTGATTATTTTCTTTTTTAATATTTTACAAAGTAAAGAACACTCACAAGTAGTGTTTTTTCCATTCTTTCAATGTTTTTACAAAAATCTTGTAAAACAGGAGTTGACAGAGATATAAGGGAGAGAAAAGACCGACAACTCTGTGCAAGAGATGAAGAAACTCTTCACTAGGCTAGCGCCATTTTCAAATTTTGTGAAAAATTAGGGCCTTATTTAGGGGAGAATTCTTCATTAAATAAGGGCTATTTTTAGGATATTTAGGATTTTTTAAAGACAAAAATAAGGGGTAAAACTCCTGAATCAATGGGAACGTTGTGGATTTGATTAGCTTTAATTTTTCATTTCTATGATATCTGTTGTCATTTTACTACTCTATTTTTTATAGACCTTGAAATATATATAATGTGTTTAGATAATGTCGTCGTTCTTAAAGAAGCGTCATTGTGACAGTTTATCATAGTTCCTCATGCTTCTGTCATTTCTTCATTATAAATGGTTTTATGTGTATAGCTGACTTTAATTAGAAATTAGAATTACATGGCATATATCTCATCTTCATGTTCCGAGAAAAAGTGGTTTTTTTTTATTTTAATAGCTAATGTCATGACAATTTATTGCTGAACTAACTTGATATGATTAAAATTTTCCCAAAGGTTATCTCCACTACGTGCCAGTGTATATCAAACAGCATAATTCCAGTTAAGGGTCACGGTTATACCTTGCAAAAACATAAAGGGTGAAAAAAGGCAACACTGAATTCAAAAACAAAAAATTTATACAGTAAATGATAGTCTCAAATCTATCCTCAGCAAAGACACCGACTCGTAGAAATCATTCAGAAATTACAGCGTGTATACAAGATTCTGTAATTTTGATGCAAAGCATCAAATCGGCCACTAAAAGTTTGAATATTCTATTTCCAAAGAAACATACAGAAACGACCAACATACAGTATATACTCTTGATAGTCCCCTATATTTTGTCCATGCCCTTCAACTCCGGCCATTTTTAATTAGGCAACTAGATTACAGTTGAGAATTGATTTCTAAAATGTAAACGCATCAGCATGAAGATAGGCAAATGGAGCAAATATATACAATCATTTGATTTTGAATGTCAAAAAATTGCAGAAACAACTGTGTTTTAATTGAAAGGCATACCCCGTATCTGTGTCACATGATGATGGCGATGTTATTTGCTATTACATGTAGACTGGCTGTACTGACTAAATTTGGTTTGCAGATTGAGATTTAAAAGCAGCAATCAAAATATACAGAAATCAAAATATTTGAAGCCACTGCATATTCAAACCAAAATAACTTGCTATTATCTATCCATTTATTGAATTAAAATCTGGAAACTCCTAGGGATTTTACACACTGCCACTTGGGAGAGTACTTATTGTAAAAACTTCGTTTAAAGTTGTGAATTCATAATATTCGTTGAATAATGAATAATAATGAAACGAATTGATTGCATGTACTTATTCATATTTTAATTTATACATATTTCTGAAACTCTTTATTCAGAACTCTTACTAATATGGATAAAATTCAATTTCTTGAAACACTAAAGCAAAGACTTCCCCTTTCCTTATGCGCACTCAAATAGATCGGCCGCTCCCATGGCTCCTGCGGCCGATAATAAACGCTATACCCCAACTTAAAGCTTTTTTGTTATACCGCAAATTGCAAAAATTCGCTCAGGCTTTGAATGGATGCATTTCTTTATTGAATGAAATTGATTTTCAAGTTTTGTCTTGATCACTTCGCACACTATGAATTATACATGCATGTATATCATATACTTTTCAAATTAGAGAACAAATGTTACAATATCCAAAGCATTAAATATTCATGGCCTTATTAGGAATCAATAAGCACTGCTGTGGGACGTGCATACACGGTTGCAAATTTGCCAGTAAAAAAGTTTGATTTGCTGAGAGATGACATTTTTACTGCGCGCATTCTATCAAGTGATGTTCCTGCTAAGCTTTTGCAGACCTGGGGATCAGTAGATTTATAGATCCGCGTACTTTACCACTGTTGTTGCCAGACTTGAAATAAAAAAAAAACCTTCTCGCCTTATCAGTAACATAATACGATCATTTATTACCAGAGCGTCAATCCCAATACACTACGACCTTGACTTGATTACCCGGAGACGGAGTTTTATGAATGAAATCCCCCGGGTGTGTAGACATCTGAGGTCTTATCGGAGAACTTGTTTTGCTACCCACCAGACGAGTGTTTGCTGGCAACCCATTTCGGTCTCTTTGGATAATGAATCACTTTCTTATTAATTACTGCACTGACGACTGTATCATAGACATGTACTTATGGGGGAAGGGACTTTCGGGAAATAATTATTGTTGCATTAGAATGCAGAACATTAGGAATCTGACTTATCCAAGAGCAAATATTGCGAACTCTGTTTTAATAGTTTCCACATCGAAGAAAATAGAGGGAAAACAGAACACCACACCACCACCACCCATTAAAGAAAGTGTTTCAGGACAATGTATAAGGTGCATCATTCATTTCATGTAATTTGATATCATTTTTATTGTTTCATTTACTAGTAATATACAAATGTACTTCATTTCTAATGTTTAAAAATATCTGTACCGATTAAAGATAACCATCCAGGAAAACATATTTTGATCTTTCTTTTTCGAGAACTCAGGGTGCTTTGTTCTTTGATCCCCCACTCACCCCCCATGCCCCCCACCCCCTCACCATCATTACATGTACCAAAGTCACTGCGTGCGATTTACATGGTCCTCTGGCTGTCCACAGTCCTTGAGCTTCAAATTTGTATTTATCTCAAGCTCTGTCATGTGAAAACAGAGATGGCATAATCGCATTAAAGAGGTTTGATATTGACTTTAGATATCATCAAACAAACCTCTGCCCTGAGGGCGAAATGATTATATCACAGCCTTTCTTTGAATTAATTCATTTTATCATTGCCATACATACTCTGCACATATGAACTGTAGCTTTCAGGCAAACTATACTATCAAGAATAATTAATACAAAATTTCATTGCAACCATTACATACAAGTATTGACTTAGTCAATATGCTGATTTGCTGACTGAGAAGCGCAATATTAGTAAGAAGGATTTAGTGAATAGTTTACATCGAGGGGAGCTAAAATATTGTATGGATAGAGAAAATGTCAATATAATTGTTTGATCGTATAATTGAATAATTAGAAACATCAAACTCGGCTACTTTAGAACCAACGAAACGTATCATATAGGCGCTTCACCTTGACAATTTTATCATATAGGCTCATTCACCTTTTTGACAATCTTACGATTTTAGAATTGTTTGGCATATATTTTACTGTATAAAATGGCGAAGTAACAAAGTATCAAGTATATCTTGTGCCTATTTTCTGTGCGGTTTCAGGGGATTGTAGATAAATTTGTTCATGTACATGTACTTCTTGAACAGTTCTTGAGTTTTTAGATAAAAAAAAAAACCCCACCTGACAACACTCTTGTTATAAGTAATATCCCAAATAGATTGTGCCTTATTGGTCAATTGGGATAATTGCTTTCCCCCCAAAAAATATTGTCAAGAAGGTGAATGTGCATACCTATATGATAGACGCGGAATGTTCTTTATGTGAATAATTCAAGACTCCATCATCTCTTGAATGATAATGAGCTGATACGGAGCGCATCAGACTAGTGCATTGTCTAATACAAAGGTCTCATCCACGGTGAACGTGTACAACATGTGTGTACCATGAGCGACGAAAGAATTCAATTGGACAAAGTATACTTGAAAGAGTATAGGGTCATGTTATCTTGAACAGACAGAAGACCAATTTTCAAAAGACTTAAATGAATGTAAGCCTACGTGACCTGGTAAGATTTTCAAAGTCGGTCACGTGTGTTTAGAATAGGGAGAAGTACGGGAGAAGAAAGTGTTCATTGGCGTATAAATTTTCATTTAGTTGTCGCTTATAGTGACTTAATTCCTGATATGTAAGTGAAGTTTCAGTATGGTGATAATTTTAAAATGCATTATGATTAGAAATTTTGAAGAGCATAAGAAATAGTTGACGTTGACAGCAGTCAAACAATATTTTATTTATCGGAGTATTCGATGTCACTATCAGCACAGAAACAATGTTAATAAATGATATTATGTATATATAAAACAAAAATGTGTATAAATCCTCTTCAATATGCAAAAAATAGATACACGTACGTGTATTGAATTCATCTAAATTCAAAAGGAGACTTTTACGTTAAAACATGCATATTTTTTCAGAAGCTTTTGTTGTGCGTGTGTAAAACCCCAGAAATGCTGAATGTCTTTTTGAAATTAAAGAACGGAATTGATAAACATTCAGAGTGTATTCACGTCCGATATATATAACATGTACAAATGGTCGGTTGTGTTGGACAAGCCTGCAACACACACAATATATAACATCCTATTTTATTTGACACTAATGCCAGAAATTCCAAGGGCATCGTTTATCATTGTAAAGCACGTTGTCGCCGAGTCTTTTTGCTGACAACTGACATTTTGTCACTATTGCAATGCCACAATAGCAAATCCTGCAATTTAAAAATGAAACAACAGCAACGTGGCACCATAAAGAAGCCAGACCGTAAACTTGTGCATGTCCAGCATTGGCCAAAGTTTTACAGCCACTCACGGTATGTCCATGTGAGTGAAAGATTCTCGACATGTACAAATATATATTGTAGACCCACACGTATTTATTGCATGAATATCTGTGCACATTCATCATCACCGCAAACGAAATGTAAGAATATAGGTTCGACTGTTAGAAAAGCCTGATTCCTGGGATCCAACTTTTTTCAGGGTCTCCGAACATTTACCTTCAATGTATCGTTACTTTATGAATTGAGGTTGAGTAGATCTTTAATTTATTTCAACTGAAGTTTACTTTCTTTTTTTATTTTTTTTTATTTTGAATTGATCTTCTTGTATATCCATTGCTTGAATTTAAATATGGCGTAAAATTTTTTTCTCTCTCCTAAAAATCCAAATGTTCTGCTATCTAGATGTTCTTATGTACATGTAGTAATAAACATGTACTTTAGCACTTGTTATTTTGATTACTTGTTTGTTATAAATTAATTTGATATTGTATGCAAAATTGGAAATGTTAGATGGATATGAATGACATGGGGGAATACGTGACGTTTTTATGCTGGTTTTACAGGTGTATGAGAAGTTTACAATAGACTGTCTTAATCTAAATTTTAATCTGGTCGCAATCAAGACGGGCTGTTAAAAAACATGCATTTCAAATATTGGACGACATTACGGGGCATTCGATTTGATGTTTTTATGGCCTTGTTGCTTGTTTTAGTTCTAGAGATTAGGCTGTTTTATGCCCTTTAAATTAATTGCCGATAATGCACGTGTACACGTGTCATTTTGTAGTACATGGATTTGGTGATAAGAAATATCCCCCTACATATTGATAATCCGCATCACCTTTTTGTTTAGTTGTCTTAGTCTACTGTTGATGGTTTTTGTAACTCTCATGGAAGTCTAATTTTGGATAATGCAGAATCGCTATCTGTGTTATGTGTAAGTCTGTGTGCTTTATGGTATATTATACATGCAATGTATTCTAGCTGTTTCATATTTTACCATTTGTATTTATCAGTGAGTTGCCATCTAAGCAGGTCTAGCATGTTCAAGTTTACGTAATCCAATTGATTAGTCGATCATACAAGTTTGCATGTAGAGTTGTACATTGTATATATATCAAACACTCCGATGATGCTTGTTATTAGATATAACAAGTAATGACAACTGCCCCTTCCCCCTTTCAATGTCTATTATCAAAACATTAGCATCCCCCCATTATCGCGTTCTGAAAGTTCTTCCGAAGAGAGGTCATTGCCCTCCGCACCAAGGTTAGGTCCGTCACCTCTCGTGCAAAAACATGTGTTTCATAATACTGTGTAAACTTCATAATGGATTGAAATCTGGGTATGTATATTGATATAGGGATATCTAATGGTTCACGATGAACCAAACAAAAACAATCTATTTTGCTGCCATCATAATGTACGGTTTGCATGGACTGCCTTGTTTCTTTTTCTCTGGTTTTAGTTGATTGATTCTATCATGGCATAATCGATATACAGTTCTTATTTGGTAAGTCAATATACACCTGTACGTGTACTCTGTGTTATTAGTATAGATACATACATGACTGTATGCCTGATTGTTACGGTGTACTTTATTGATATTGATTCCGGGAACGTTGATCAAATCTGTTCGGTAAAACCCGAGGTCATGTCTGGTCTCCTGTCTATGTACATGTACGTATCTTTTATTTTTATTTCGGGGGGGGGGGGGGGGCAATATTGTAATGGCCATGTATGAAGCGGACAATCCAGAATTCGTGATATCTAGATATATGTCCAATTTTAAGACACGAATTACTATTAGTCATCATTTAGCAATCAAAAAATGATATCGATTTTACATATACATGTATGTGTACCGAATCATGAATGTTAATTTTGTTCTGTGCAAGTAAATGCATCATCACAAAAAAAAAAAAAAAAAAAAAAAAAAAAGAATATAGCATTTTTTTAATGATTTTGCATCAATTTCCTGAGGTTTTTTTTCTGTGTAAATGGTCTTTTTGGTCGTTCCTTTCTCTTGAGAAATATATGGACTGTGGTAAAAAAAAAATGTGTACAAGTAAGACAACACATGATAGTTCAGGGCTCAAGATCATAAGATGAGAATATACTTTAAAAGTCTAAATTTCGATTTTTACTACAGTGTAACTTCTGAATGAAATTATTTTCATAAACGAACAGAACTTCCATTATAAGTTTGCATTTACCTTTTCTCTTTTTAAAAAAACCCAAATATTTATAAAAGATATGAATTTTAAGCAGGTCTTGAAGCCTGGTATGATATATGAAAAAGATTTCCAAATATGTATAGTATTATAATTGTATAGCAAGGTCACTGTGACTTAAAGTAGATGTTAAATGTATATCTATGCATATTATGAGTATGTTATATGTTGACATTTTAAAAAAAAATATGGTACATTAAAAAAGCATGCGTGTGGTTGATGCATTTGTATAATTATATATACGGTTAAGTCCGTAACCGCATTGGGAGTGGTATATCCATCCCTAAAAAACGTTATGCACCACTAACACCAGAATGTTGGGTCCGTTTCATTCTTATAAACCTGAAGGATTAACATTAATATCTCTGCCAATGTTGAAATAATCTAGTCATTTCCTCGTGACTGTGAACAATCATTATGTGTACATGTTTATAGTATGAATTATGATTATAATACCACGATTTTAACGACTGGGAATTGTAACAGAAATATAAGTAAAATGCAAATTAGAATTTATTATATATCGTATTTTGTTTAGTGTGCATACATACATTCATGATTTTCTACAATACAATATAATTATTTTTGATATCAACGTGCGATATGATCGATATATATATATATCACAATGTTGTACAGTTCTCATGACTTTGATGATTTGAAATGTCGGAGACTTGTATTGTGGGGGATAATTTCCTAGAAAACCAACCAAACAAACAAACAAAAAAATAAATAAAAAAGAAAAAAAGAAAAATAAACCAAAAAAAAAAACAAAATAAAAACAACCTTAACAAAACAACCCCCCCACAAAAATAATAATAAAAAAAAACACCCAAACCAATAAAAAAAAAAAAACAAAAATAAAATACAAAACCCACCGAAAAAACAAACAAACAACAAAACCCCAAACTTTTAGATGTAGCAACTAAGAATGAGAGCTAAGTTAAAAAAAAAAAACTTTTCACGACACATTGTATGGACATGTACAATGTACACACTTTTTCAAAAGGTGATAAAAATAAACAGTAGATTTTTGTTTTTATAACCGAATAAAAGAAATACAATTAATCGTATGGAATATATTGACATTTCAAGTCAATAAAGGAAAGAAAAAAAGGGGGAATGGTGGTTATAGAGTTACACATGTACATACATAAGGGAGGGTGTGTAATCGTTTTACTTTGTAAATATCAAATATTGTACCACACTTATATAATTATATCAGTAAATATCTATATATAAATTTAGGAATACGTGTACTGTCGATATCATGATTTATTACATACTTAGTATTAAATAATGACTTACATTTCTGTCGTCCAACAACAAGAAAAGTGTTTGGATATTTTTCGCATATCAAACATTTTTTTTATAAGAATTCCTAATATAATTGATGTTCTTTATGAGTTCATCAATGTCTGATTGTTGGTTTGGGGATGTATACCCTATCTTTTAAGATTCCTACAATTCGGGGCCCAGCTGACCCCAATTAACTACAGAGGGGAATTATCATAACTCGTATCTGAGTAAACTATTTTTTTAAAATGCCATTCTGAATAATAATAGATTAGATAAATTTTAGAACAAATACAATGTCATCCTTGCTAGCACAAATTGGTTTTCCAAACATGCTTGACAACTGCAGTGATCAACTGTTTCATTCTTAAGTCTAGTTAAGAAATATGTGTAGCACAAAAGCGGAGTAGACTATTGTTTGATGTCATTGTTCCAAAAGGCTTTTGATAGTGTAATACATTGTAGAGCTAGAATTGAAATACTCTGCTAAATATAGTTCTAGCTTATGAAACAACTAAATATGTATGTTGAAAAGTGGAAACCCTGCAGTTTAAATTAAATGCTCTTCACTTCTTATTCCGTATTAATTTATGGTGTACGTCAAGGTTAAATCTCAGTTCCTGGTCTTTTCAAAAATTTCTCCAATGATTACATGTACCAAAATTCAGAGAAAGCTTTACGATGAGTTAAAATTACAGTATGGAAAAAATTGCGGCCTAATGATGCAGATGTATATTTTACATCTCCAGAAGGCTCCCAAAAGAATTTAACTGACAGAAAATACTGTAAGATTGGGAATTAAGTTAACTTGCACAAAACAAAATAATTTACATTTAATTAAGGCTGAACAGCCCATAAAACATAAATTTCTTTGGTAAAAAACCCGAAATGATGTGGATCAAACTATATACTTGGGATATTATGTTTTATGCATCTGAAACATTGTTTTATGGCAAAATCCTCTCAAACATAGTTCAAATTAAGACGATATTTTTTTAGTTTTAAACCAGGAATTAAAGAACATGTATAATGTCTTTGATCACATATTAAACCAATCTATTATATGGTTCTGAAATACGGGATACTGAATATTAAGAACACTGAACTCAATCAACTGATAATATTCAAATAGAAGATGAGTACAAACCAGTTAAATGTGGTAATTATTCATCAAATTTTTGCAAATCTTTCAACCCATGCTTCTCCTCTTGAGTTGGGTAAAACACCGACTACATTATGATACAGTCAAGAGCATCGTTGATTAGAAGAATAGTCTTATTGGATTTCCACTTTTAAAGGATGCTTTCTAAGTAGGAAGCTCTGCACCATAACCACACAACTTCTGTATTCAGTCCAAATTGGCAACTGTGTAATATTTCTAATGCCAAGGGAAAGCTCGATGTCTCTGGGAAAGATACACAATGATTCATTCAAATATTCATCAATTGGAAATACAATAACTTGAAAGTGGAAAATTTATTGAATGTACATGTAGATACATGTACATGTATTACAATTTCCCAGGAATGAAGAATTTGCAAAAAATGCACAGAAAATAGTGGAAGATGAAATTACTTCCTTATTCAATATAACAGCAAAGAGAAAATTATTTAGGCTTGTACATTCAAATGAATATTTACTTGATTTACATGTAAACTGATAAAGAATTTTTTGTGTGTGGATTTTAATTGTGTAATAAGATAGAAATTAAGAACCTTGGGTAGATTTCTTCACGATAATTTACCCTAGTCAATTTAATTCACTTTTTAAATGTCTATTTGAATTTTAGCAATATGACCCCTTCCTTTCTTATCCAATGCATTTCCCTAATTTTCAGTGATGTGTCATATATGTACTCATTTATCGTACCATTGTAGATGTCTTTTCTTCTTTCTTTTTTTATCGGTAATTTTGTTTTAACACTTCTCGTAATCTGTGTATTCATAAAAGTTAGGATGTATTCCAAAAACGACATATAAAGATAAGCTACTATCTGGTATATCCTTCCTGTTGTATGTAGCTCCTTTGTGGGGGCTCTCAGAAAATTAGAGAAATACATATCGATTTATATTGACGAACCTGTAAATCTGCTATCTGCGCCCAGTCTATTCATGTAGTATGGACGATTCAGGTCAAGATCATTATTTAAAGTGTTTGTCAATTTCCAAATCTTGATATATTAAAAAATAATGATAGTAAAAAAATAGGAAGGGAACATGAGATTCAATTCTTGCATATTATCACCATCATACGCGGTACACCACACTCTAATCTATACTGTAATCATACGTTGCGTGTTCGCGTAATACAGCCTAGAATTATATGGTGCAATTTTCGCCACCATTGTCATATTAGCGAACTTGTCAATTTTATGTCGACGTCATCTTTATTCACGTGTTCAGAATCTTTATGTGAACTTGTCAGATCTTTATGTCGACTTGTCAGATCTAGAATTCTGCAAACTGTGGCTCTCTGGAAAAATCTCTGACCGGTCCCATTCTTTTTTTGAGCTGCGTTCTGCAGCTTATATCTGTTATTTTGTAGATCAAATAGATAATTAATTACCTGAGAGTTACATTTCGCCGAGCCCGAAGGCGAGTGTCATAGTAGTTGGTAGTTAGCATGATGTAGATTATTTGACAAAAGAGCCACAACTAAATCAAAATGAAGCCAAGTGGGCGGCCGGGAGAGATGCCCCAGAAAGTCCCGGGCTTTAGGAGTCTTTTCATGTTTTTAGGGCTTAATTAGCTATATTTCTAACATAATAACAAGATTGGCATTGCAACGACAGATAGTCTTTTACGTCAGTTCTAAAGGGGTAATGGGGTTGATGTGTACAAAATGTCACATAATTAGCATTGGAGTTCTGCCATCACCTTACCTCCCTCCTCACAATATACGAAGTCCAGGTTAACCAGTGCGCGGGACTATGCTTGATTGATCCACAGACACGGTATGACTAGTTTGAATCACAGGACTTGAACATATATTTATTACCTAATGTACCAATGTGTATTACTAATCGGTATATAAATTTATGTAACAAGTCTCTTAATATAGCTTATAAAAAATATCCGTGATAAACGTTAGCAAATATAACGGAACAGTGATCAATCTCAGTAAGCCTAAATATTACAATACAAAAACAAGAGTTGGGCCAATCACGGACCCCTGGACACACCAGAAGTGGGATCAGGTGTCTAGGAGATAAGCATCCCCTGTTGACCGGTCACACCCGCCGTGAAGCCCATGGTCTTGATCAGGTAAACGGAACAGTCCGTAGTCAATCGTAGTGATGAAAACGTCCTTAACAATGGTATGAAACACATCAACACCCTTGAGCAGTCGCCATAGAGTGGTACCCCCTCAACGTCAATTTCCATAAGACTTAGAGAGGCATTCGACAGTTGTTAGAATGTAGATAGTGAGACGCATATGTGTGCTACACTTACGGAGTTTTCCCGGAGATATCTCTCATCGTCCCTACAAGAAATGAGCGGCAGGATCGCCTCACGTCGCCAGTTGTGACACTTCGGGAGGAAGACTTGGAGTACGTCAGGGTGCCTATGTCGCCTCCTCTTCCTCCTGGTATGGATTGGACTGAAGACCACTACAACAGGCAGGAAAAAAACGGTATACATGTGGGACTTATGGACACAGTTGGATGACATCGACTTATGCGGAAACGAACTGGACTCCTGTCGCACAGCTACCCCCATATGCAGGACCAAGACACTCGCCTTTGAAACAACTCAGCAGGGACACGCTTAAAATCAACCAAAAAAAAGACCGGTCGAGAGAGATCAACCCTGCCAACACCCAATCACAGTCTGTGGAAAGCCCCATCAGAGGGTGGGTGTGTCACCTGGGAAGTAGTGGTATTGAAACAGCGGGGGGGGGGGCACCAGACCGAAATACATTAAGGATTGACAAGAGCAAGAGGGCTTCTGCGTATGTTGAAAACATCTGGAGCCTTCCAAACAGTCAGTTAGGGAATACGAAACATGGCGATCTTAAACTTCACGTATCAAATCAACGGGGTCCTTCTTACGGACAGGATCCAGCGAAGAAAACAACTATATTCATGTGTGTTCATCGGTGGTTACCAAGGTATCCCAAGAATTAAAAAGTTATTGTTTTATAGACTGTGATTCTGTAATGACTGTTATACTACAGGTACCCATGTAATAAACATAAATAAACATAACTAAATTTCCATTATTCACACCTCCGTACTCAGACCCTCGACCAATATCAGCCCTCGGGGCTTCGGGCCCTCGGGCTGATTATTGGTGTGTCTCGTGCTGATACAGGGTCCATAGATGCATATTGGAAATAGGTATGTATTATTCCTATACCACCGTAAATTTTC
>CAJDSM010013063.1:7245-35134 GCA_903981925.1 Ostrea lurida | reverse complement strand
TACAGGTTTTTTGCAATGCTGCGATACGGTTAGGGCTGCCATCAGGATGAAAATTTCTACGTTCGTATCCGATATATTGCGATATTTTCACATGTTATTATTGCAGTATGTATCGCAATCAGTTTTAAACTAAGATTTCTCTCTTATTTCACTGATTTTAGATTGATTCCATGCAGATAATTGTAAATTAAAAATGATCGTCTTGGAGATAGTCAGACAAAATATGACTGGTTGTTTAACTCCGTTGCTCTATAAATTAATATTGGAAGTAGAAAAACTATGTCTTAGTGTTTTGAACATCCACAGAAATGTTTCAACCATTATGAACGTAATATTTGATGCGAGAAATCTCGGTCTAAATGTAATTCATCTTTCGCGCATATACCGGTATTTGAAAAAACGTATCGCGATACGATATTTTTAGTAACGAATCGCAAATATATCGGAATACCGTATATCTAGCGAAGCCTACGATACAGATGACATCACAATAGCCGTATCAGCCCCTAGGGCGGATAACCTGTATCAGCCCTGCACAATCCATATCAGCCCTCGGTGCGGAACAACCTCGTTCCGGAACCCCTTTGCTTTTTACACGCTTCATTCATTATGTAGTATACACATGTACATGTAATCTACTATCAGTTATTGTTAAAAGTTGACTAAAATTTATTGTTTTTAAATATGACTTGTTTTGTATGTTAATACAAGTTATAATGTCTTAACATAATAAAACATACCTATTTCTCTATCACACCCGTCAATTCGCCCTCGACAATATCATGACCCCATCGGGCTATATGTGTCTCCGCTGACACAGGGCCCCCTCTAGTGATACTGGAAATACGTGTTGCTAATTTGGTATCACACGGACAGTTACACACACCTCTGTTTTATTGTATTTGTACGGCGATTTTTAATCACTCTCACATCACAGTGTTTATGAGTGCTGTTTACATGACAGGTGCGTGATTTGTACGTACCGCATCACGCAGTGGTCCGGTAAAGACCCAATGACTTTAAAATTATAAAAAGTACCTATCCCCGAAGATCGAAGGACGAGTTGGTCATTATTCTAACAGAAGTCAGTGATGAACTACATACATGTATCTTTGTGGAACTATTTATGAAAATTCCTCTTGTTTATCATGCAGGCCCATCTGAAGGGAAACTTCCGTCGGATATGCGAACAGTTAGGTAAAACATCTAGTATTTGTTTATTTGCACGTGTTTGGGGAGGGGTTAGGTAGGTGTGGGGGCTGTAATCACAGTGAAAAGGTTTGCACAAGTTGTGCAGTAATAGCAATAATCCGTGTACGTTTTAGTATAAAATGTCAAGTGCGTGATGATAACATGAGCAGTAATTAAAACATTAAAACACATAAGTATACAAGAACCTTTTCGCAGTGTAAGAACGTGAAATGTGCTCACCAATTCATTCGTACGCGTCATGTATATAGCAAACACATTTCTATTTAAGGAAAGGCACGTACATACGTAAGTTATAGAAATTAGAAATTTAGCATGCATAGTAATACCCCCCCCCCCCGTCACAAGAGTCGCGGTACTCTGATACTATACATATTCGTGAACATGCATGGATCTAATTTTTATCAGTCATGTACATATATATATAGTGTGTGCAGTACGTTTTTGATGAATTAAAGTTTTTATTTTATTATTATTTTTAATTTTTTCCCCCTATCTTCATGTAATTAGTAATTTAATTTAGATCGAAGCCCATATATATCTCTTTACGCAATGCACACATAGACCATACGCCCGACCGGACACTTACTCCAACTCCCCATCAGCGCTGTGGTGACAGAACTGGCGCTGACCACGGCACGTGTACGTCACTCACATGTATGTGCTGTCTACAAATTGTGCAGAACTTTGGACATCCCATGTCGATCTCCCATCTTGAAAACTCAAGACAACTATTGGTGTACAGTTTATTTTAAATACATGTACTATGTAGTTCTCGTGAGCTGACCAGGCTTTGTTTATAAGCAAGAAAAAGTGCTGATTTTCATAATTAAAAGCTTTGTATACACACTATTCATTCACGTGCTCACCTTGATATCAGCCGTTTCCCCAGCTGATATTGTGCAAGTTTTATTGGTCGGTATTTATAGCTTCCAGGTTTTGCTCTGCTGTAGCACGTGAACAATGGCCTTGACATTGTCAATAACGGGGCTATTACTGCTTGTCAGTCGTGCATTTCAGTCGTGCATGTTTTACAATAGCATGTGGTAGAGGACGACTGGGGTTTGTAGATCGAGGATTATTTAAGGTATATATATGTTTCTTTTTCGTTTCATAATATTATTGTCTTTCTTTGAATTGTCTTTTACTGTTATTCTGTCTCAGGTTTGGACGAACGGTCATTGGGTTAGCTAGGCCTACTTGTGTATTTGTGTATTCGCCGCTTGCCAAGGGTGACTTCAGTCCACTCGAGCGGTGTAGACTGAAAACTCTTGGCTGGCGAAGATGGTATTTAGCCTTCTAGGCTCTGCTGGTAGGTGTATATATAGGTCTGGTATTTAGATATTATTAGCTGAGTTGAAGACAGGAAACATGGAACGTCAAACTGCACATATTCACACGTGAGTGACGTACACGTGTCCACAGCGCTGCGCTGGGAGTGAACTATGATCATTCTCCATAGGCAAATATCGCGCAGTAGTTATAAGGAAAGGGGGAGATGGGGGTAACACTTTTTTTAGCCCTGTTCTTCATTTCCTTGTGGTCGCCATTTTTCGTAATATAGGCCTAATATATATGTCTCTGGTCAGGCTATTCATTAATATAATTTTTGCATGAAGCTTATATATAGGTACGGTGTATTTTAAATTGGGATGCATTTTCAGATTCATCAGACATCTAATTTCTGATTGCCAAGATCGTATACGATCGTATACAGTGTATACAACATTTTTGTAACATAAATTATCAGCAACTATATATCACATGTTACTGATATTTTATAGGTATGGTGTATTGTGGGATGCATTTTCAGATTCATTGGATATCTACTTTCTCTTTGCCTAGAGCTTGGGATTATTTATGTACAACTGTATTGACAGTTTTAATATTAAATTAAGTTTAGAGTGGGGCCGGTGGTGGGGGTGGGGTATCAATACTTTGTTTTGTCTCAGAATCAAGGCTGGAACCAATGAGAGCAAATTAGGCATACATCTAATATTTACTTAGGAGCCAGTTGCTTTCATCCATATGGATCGCTTAGTACATATTTGGATATCATTTATGGATTGCCAAAAATTACCACCTAGTATAGTTTGATGACCTAGCTGGGACTCAAGAGTGCCTTCTCTGGTTTTCTTAATGAAGCATTTCAAGGATTTTGCAGCATGAATAATTATATGTATTCAATTTTTTGGTTCCATAAGATGATATGATTTATTTATTCCAATAGGGGCCCTCTTGGGCATAATACATACATGGTTGCTGATAATATATATATGATAGTGATGTGAGTTTGGATGATCAGACTATGTCATTCTTATGATGTCATTCTTGTGATTGGTCACTCAAAACAAAATAAAGCTGTTTCATTAAAGTTGATGAGAAGCCTAGCCCAGAGTTTGCATGCTTGCTTGACTAGTACTCCAGCATGCTAGGGGTTCACAGCAAGATGATTTTCGGCTATTAAGAGTTCAAGGCTAGGTACATAAGGGACATTAACTGAATGAGGCTCTAACTTGTTGGAGTACATGAAGTGAGACATTGTAACTTATTAGAACTAAAATAATTTGATTAAGGGTGCAGTTGTGAATGTATATATATATACAGTATGTTATTATTAGAAAATTGTTGGGAGTGGAGAATGTAAGCCTTTTATCTGCTTTTGTGAATTTAATGATAAAGTGTACTGTTTCTGCATCCACTCAAACTTGTGGGTTTTCTGTGGGCACTCCGAACAAGAATTACCTCAGTGGAAGTAACGAGATTCCATAAGTTAATTATCCTGGGTCACTGTAGCAAAAGAAACCCTAGGCTGGTAATTTAATTTACTGTGCCCCCCCCCCCCCCCCCCCCTTTTGTTCATCCACAGTTTACCTATGCCAAAAGAGAGCTAAGTAAATATTTATTGGCTTTTTGTTTTTTTTTTCACCAACCTTAGTTTGTCCCTATATATATATATCATTATATAAAATGCTGTCACAGATGATCTTTGAAGCCATTTAGCATTCACAAATTGGAGGAAAGTTGTTATTTGATACAATTCAGCATGACAAGGAGGATTTTGATTGAATTAGATCTTGCAGACACTGATGTATGACTGCACTTATTCTAGATAGATTTGTTAACTTATTGGCAATGTCTGATGATTAGCTGAATGATTAAGTGTTTTTGGACTGATCAGCTTAGTGCAGTATTTAAGGTTTTGACATTGACAACTCAGGGGTCGTTTTGCCTTCCCTTAAGGATTAAAAAATTAGAAGTTTATTTATCACCACATTGTGTT
The DNA here is from genome assembly GCA_903981925.1 of Ostrea lurida. NCBI lineage: Eukaryota > Metazoa > Mollusca > Bivalvia > Ostreida > Ostreidae > Ostrea > Ostrea lurida. Next base: position 30,642 of record CAJDSM010013063.1, on the reverse strand, counting down.
GATCAGTAATATTTATATTTAATCTATTACTAGTATGCAAACATCATATTTGTACTTTATCTATTAGAAAAAAACTTCTACCTGCTCTGGTTCATGTCCAGTATTATATTGCTTGGGTTCAAAATTACAATTAAATAGTAAATTCGTTACCCAACCTAAATATTTCAGGATGCGGAGGGGCCTTTGTGTTTCGTGTCAGCATCTCTAAATTTGGCTACATCTGAATTGCAACACAGGACAATTTAATATGTGTGTACTTGACATTGTTGTCTGTTTGAGTTTCAGCTTGTATTTGTTGTTATATCATTCCATCAAATGTCGTTAACATTGAATGGATAAATGAATTGTCAACATTTGGCTTGGCACAACAAACATGTATTATGTAGTTGTGTTGATACATGTACAAGATAAAGAAGGGTGTTAATCCTCCGATTACATTGATTTTGTTTGTCAGGACGGATGGTCAATAGTCTTTATCATGGACTTGTCAGGACTGCATGATGGTCATATCTTAATCTGTCTTAAGTGTCTTTATCATGAACAAATGGACATGTCAGTAATTGAATTGTGCTCTGTTACATACCGTACTTACCAGTATTTTTTTCCTTTGAATTTGGAGACGGGTGAGAATTGAAAGTCATGAAATGTGTCCTAGCTTTCCCTTTGTAACCTCTAAATCAATTAAATACATTTCATAAAAAAAATCCTGTTCAACTGACCAACAAAGTTATGCAAGTCAATGGAATAATATTGTGTAATCTTTTCGATACATGTCCGTATATTTAACTATCAACAGTGAGCTTGATGGGCCTTAGGTTACATTATTGTATGTATGTAAAGCGTCAGTNTAATATAATATTGTGTAATCTTTTTGATACATGTCCATATATTTAACTATCAAGTCTTGATGGGCCCTAGATTACATTATTGTATGTATGTAAAGCGTCAGTACATCAGTGACGTCAATTATAACAAAAATTCTGCTGAACATAAAATAACTAGATAAGAAATGGCTGAAACAGCAGAAAAAATTTCATGCATATCCAGCAGAAATTTGATACAACAATAAGTAGTTGAACAATGTGTGTGTACTGTGTGTGTGTGTGTGTGTGTGTATGTGTTTGTGTGTAGTGAGATATTTTTAAATAGGTTAATACTTTGAAATTCCAAAATTAGATCTACTGCGCAGAACCTTTTGTCAAGGACAACATGTTTACTTGACTGCAATAAAGAACAAAGTAGGTTGCCCTGGCCTTGTTATTTCATAACCATTGAACATTCCTTAATGAGTATTATCAAGTGGCTGTCTCGTGTAAACAAAAGGTAGTTTAGAAATGGTGAACCAATCATGTCAGTCGTGAGTGTAAATATTGCAGAAATTTGATCCAATATGAAAAAATGCAATTCAGAAAATTGCATCATCCATTGGGAGTACAATAATGCCTGAAATGGGTTAGACATTTATGAATACAGTTGAATTCAGTGATGTATTCAAACATTTTATGGATATAGTCTTAGTCAATGGAATAAAAATGCATACAATTAATGAAGCACTTTTTTTTTGCAGATTTCCAAATGCTAAGTACTCTATCCAACAGTTTCACTCTTCCGAGAACGATGCCAGTGGATTATACAACGTATCTACTTTCGTCTAGTCCGCCTGCTTCCATGTTGGAGCAGATATTTTCAAACCGCTACGAGAAGCTTCCACATACACATCGCTTAAATGAAAGTGTCTTCTCATTCCAAGAGACAGTAGCAGAAGTCAATGCGATGGAAAACGAAAAGAAGACCCCAAAGCCTATCATTCAGCGTTGCAACAGTTATGAAGATGAGGAGATTGAATCGTCTTCAGGATGTTCGTCTGGACGCGAGTCGCCCACTCCTCCCTCACCAAAGGGGAAGAAGAGAGTTTCGTTTGCGGACAATAGAGGGTTTGCCCTTGCAACTGTTAAAATTATGACTGAGCCCTCAGATGTACCCCCAAGGCTTCGGCCTGAACTTCTGGCATCCATCACTCAGGGGGCTACAGCTGGTGTCTCTTCGGGGCCACCTCTTATTCTGGACTTCAAACAACCAGCTTCAGACTATCTCACTTTCAGAGACAAATTAGAGAAAACCTATGTTTCTTTGGAAAATGTCATAATCAAAGATTATACTGTCCTTGGAACAGTTAAGGTTAAAAATGTTACTTTTGAGAAAAAAGTGCTCTTGAGGTGCACATTTGATTCTTGGGAGACGCACATGGATGTAGATTCTAAATATGTAACTTATTCTGACACCAACAGCATGTTTGATACATTTTCTTTTGAATTTGAAGTGCCTACCAATTTTGACCAACAGAAAAAAATGGAATTTGCAGTTTGTTTCGAGGCCGACGGAAAACAATACTGGGATAACAATGATGGAAAAAATTACAAAATTTTCTCAGCAGATGTCAAGGCATCTGACCATGATCCAGAACCGACCGTCAAACCTGTGGAAGATATTTCGAAATTGAGAAACGTGGAGTCGTGGACACAGTTTGCTCCATGGAACAAAGTTGATACTTCTCTGCCATACTGGTAGCGTTTTCCCATGCTCCTTATTTCATGGTGAGGATCAATCCCTCGGTGTCAAGAACTGGGGACTGAGATCAAAAAATTTCTGATGAAGTTCCGCTTTATCTGAGATAGCATTAGATCTGGAAACCTATCACATGGATGTTGGCACCTGTACGTAAACATTGAATATCAGATTCATACGTCAGATTTGTGTCTTTTAAAGGTTGTGCTAGCTGTGATGTGATAATATTGCCATCTAAGTGTATATACATGTACTAGATGCGTTACTCTGGGTAGTATGAAATACTTGGTACTTTGTGTATCATATCCTGTGTTGAAATGAGTAGATGTCATGCATGAAGAACGTTAGCATGTAACTGTGTATGTACATGTAGATCTCTTGAATGAANATTGGGTAGTATGAAATACTTGGTACTTCGTGTATCATATCCTGTGTTGAAATGAGTCTGTCATGCATGAAGAACGTTAGCATGTAAATGTGTATGTACATGTAGATCTCTTGAATGAACTTTTGTCATTACCTGTATCTATACTTCTTGCTCTTTTCAGAATGAAAATTGACACAAATTTATTAGATGTCATTTATGCATGTGCTTCTACAAGCCATATGTTTTAATTTTTTTTCTTTTTTTTTTGATAAGAATTATATTCTACATATGATTTTGTAATTGTTTTTAGAATACTTTTTGTTATTTATGTATCGGACAGCACATGTGGGTGCACTCAGTGCAGTATATAACATATGTTCATGAATATGTTTCATGTAGGGAACAGGTATTCCTTATTTCTGATATATAGGGCAACACTTAAAATACTGTGTCTCTCCAGGATACTTAGTGGCATTATGCACTGTAATTGTAGTAGAAAGAGAGACAACTCTGCTCGCTTGACATACCTGTTTATATCCATAAGACACAGGTTGGTTTGTTATGTAGGTTAGACTTTTTTTTTCTTTTTTTCTCTTTTTTTTTTTTTTGTTGTGTAGTGAATCCCCCCCCCCCCCCCCCCATGTATTTATATGTGGATGTTACAATCAAATCTTTAGTTTAGTTTTCGACAATTTCATCGTCATGGCAATATACCTAGTCCTTGACATGTAGCCATCCTTCAGCATTACAAATTAACACAAATTTCATTTGAGATTTTGTTCATTAAAACTAAATGCATGTATGGATAGTAATTTTGCACAATCACTTTTAATATGAAATCCCTATTCAAAAGTGAAATGATTATGTTTCTTTTAACATGTTGAAAATGCTCACTTCACATTTGTAGTCATGAATATGATTTGCACAGAAATCAATCAAGGCTAGAAAAGGAATTTTGAAGCACCAGCAGTTCGACTTTTTAGAATTGTAAAGGACCTACAATTAAAAAGTGATGTATTATGTGTACATTTTTGTAGTTTCAGTATTATGTGAGTACTTGCTCCAGAAATTTGTTTTCCACCTCCCCTTCCCCCTGAGAAAAAAGCGAGAAAAGATATCTTAAAGAGGAGGTAAAATGGAATGCAATTCTTGATTCATTTTGCGTTTTTTTAAATCATTCATATCCTTTTGATTTTTGCTTTATATGTATATTGGTCTACTTGCTTTAACCAATTTAATCTTGTAACTGTGATACAAATATAGGATAGCCTGATTCCCTAAGTATCTATATACACACCGTAATCCTTTCCGTTAGACACTTAGCTCTGTCTACTGTGTTTTTTATGTTATATATATAATATATATACTGTTGTTGGGTGCTAAATACGTAAAACCTACATATATAGTTGTACTATTAAATAGAAGGAATATATTTTTAATGTGGATGAAAGACATTGACATGCATTGAGTGAATGGTGTTCGAGTCTGAATAAGATCTGTGGAAAATAAATTTAAATGCAATAAATACTTTTAAAAAAGTGTTTGGTATTAGCGTTATTATATAGCCTTATGTCACTTAAACAATTTAGAGAGAAAAAGATATAGGTGAAATGAAAGGCCATACTACGTGCAAAAGATCATTTCAGAAGTACATGTGTCGTGATTCAGCATCACAGGTATAAACAGTCAGTTTATAGGAGACTAAAATTTTTTTGAAGCTGTATGTTTCAACAAAAGATGGCTATTGTTGATTGTAGCCCTTTAAGCTAACTCTTTGTCAGAGAAACAATGAAATAGAAAGCACAGCGACAAGTACAAGGCCCAGAACACTCGTTTAACCCAGGGGAGACAGGTGATGGATATGATTTGAATTGTCTCCCTTTCATCAAGGACGCGGGTATTTTCAGGGGCGGAGCTTCAATTTTCAAATTGTGCACAACATAGTTTTCGGCCTGCTTTGAAGGGGGTGCACGAATGTATATGGGGAAAAGTAAATAATCAGTACATGTAACAATATTTCAAGTCTACGTTCAACGGGGTGCATCCCCCCGTGGGGACCCAGGTTAGAATACATGTAGGTCCTCAGTACGTAGTTAGAATCCGGAGGACATCTGTCATTTTAACGATATAACGTTCTATCTACTCAGTACGGTACTACCCCTTGCTTGTCATAAGAGGCGACTATTAGTAAATGGGGTGGTACTTTGGATGAGGCGCAGAATCCGAGGTCCCGTGTCACAGCAGGTGTGGCACGATAAAGACCCCTCCCTGCTCAAAGGACCTGAGTGCCGAGCAAAGGCCTAAATTTTGCAGCCCTTCACCGACAATTAAATGGTGACGTCTCCATATGGGAGAAGTATTTTCAAGAGGGACGTAAAGCAACATACAATAAATCTTTCTGTGTTCATTTCGCCAATATCGGGCTCCACTGATATATCAGTGTTACAGAGTGCAACGAAGTCAAAATGTAAAATGCTTAAATCAGNCAGATATATCAGTGTTACAGAGTGCGACGAAGTCAAAATGTAAAATGCTTAAATCAGCAAGCAATCGAATCATGATCAGCAGGAGTGGATGATCTATTTAATTGTGATTGTGTTAATTACAGTGCGCAAGGGGAAAGGGGAAGTCTTTGCTCTAGTGTTTTAAGAATTTGAATTTTATCAATAATATTAGTAAAAGTTCTGAATAAAGAGTTTCAGAAATATGTCTTTATAAATTAACATATGAATAACTGTAATCAATGCGTTTCATTATCCATTATTCAACGACTTTAAACGAAGTTACTCCAAAGCAAAATCTCAATCTGTAAGCCAAATTGTAGTAATGAAAATGTTGAATTTCTACCGTATATAACAATTTTTGGCACAGAAAAGGCTAACATTTGTACAAATTATGTTTATTTCATTAGAGTATCTGAATTCAATTAATACATTCTGTCTCAGAATACGCCACTCTCGCTACTACTGCCTCTGAACACAATCGAAAGTCGCCTGCGCCTATCCAGATTTCAAGTGTCCCGCCGCATTACCCGAGTGCGCCGGATTGCCAGAATCAAGTATGCTATTAGATAATTATTTGATACATGTATGTAGTAATTGATTCTTTTAAAACAGAACAAACACAAATTTAAACAAGAGGTCCATGGATCACATCGCTCACCTGAGTGACCTTGGCTGAGCAGTGGTGATTTTAAAAAAGAATTTTCAAGTTTCTTTAAAACTGACCCAGTGGTTCTGGAGAACATTTTATGCAAAACTTTGATTCCCTATTGTGGCCCCACCCTACTGCCTGGAGGTATGATCTGATCAAATTTGGATCTACTCTATATCAGGAAGCTAGCTTTTAGATAAATATTGTTTCTTTTCGTCCAGTGGTTCTTGAGAAGACGATTTTTAAAGATTTTCCCTTTATATTCAAATGTAAGACTTTGATCCCTTATTGTGGCCCCGTCGTACCCCCGGGGGTCATGATTGAACAAACTTGAATCTGCACTATCAGGAAGCTTTCATATAAGTTTAAGCTTTTCTGGCCCAGTGGTTCTTTCAAAGACGCCACCCTATTTTTACATTTTCGTGATTATCTCCCCTTTGAAGAGGGCCCAGTCCTTCATTTGAACAAACTTAAATTCCCTTCAACAAGGATGATTTGTACCAAGTTTGGTTGATTTTGGCCCAGTGGTTATGGGGAAGAAGTTGAAAATGTGAAAACAGACAGACGGACGGACAGACAGACAACGAACAAAAGGCGATCAGAAAAGCTTACTTGAGCCTTCGGCTCAGGTGAGCTAAAAACTAACTATTATATCATTTTCAAAACGAGATACAAGCTCTGTTACTATATATCAGCTGCCGCAAAAGCTACATGTATATCCTTTTTAACATGCATGTACATGTATATATGTACATCGAACTGTTGAATGTATTTGAAATACTTTTAGAAATTTCTGCACGCGGACCTTTCCTGGGTTTTGGGGGAGCTGGATTCTATGTACTAGCAATCACAACTCAAATCTAATTAGAATCCAATTATTACAATCTAATTATAATCCTTGTGACATTAACTTTTTTAAGAATTACAGCTTTCATGTTTGTCCCGGATGTATATTCCTTGTGGCTCTACTTAATTTCGATCCACTGTTACCGAAATCCTTGACCTGGTGACCTTTACGCCGACCTTTGACCTACTTTTAGAAAATTCCATTTATAAGCCATATCTCTTAAACCGTAAGGCACTATCTTTCCAATGGTACCAAATTTGTTGACCTTGATATATGACCTCTAAATAAAAGGTTAACAAAGAGATAAGTATTCTTAGTATAGCTACAAAAGTTTCACAGTTCTACTTTGTTGTATTACGGGGGTACAGGGCCGTAACCAGGAATTTCTATTTGGGGGTGCACAAAAACTAAGGCAAGGTATCTGGGGGGCGTTTTAGGCCCCCAGTTGGTCCAGGGTTAGCCCTGGTATGGGGTTCAGGGGGCTAAGCCTACGAAAGCTGAGGATTTTAGCATTTTCATTGGGACTCGAGGCCACAAGTGGGTCCAGGACGGGTCCTGGTAGGGAGTCCAAGGAGCGAAGCCTCCGGAAACTGAGAGGTTTTAGCATTTTCATTGTGCCTGAGGATCGCTTTAGGCCCCCAGGGAGTCCAGGATGTTCCTTGGTAAGGGGTCCATGCAGGGGGCGAAGCCCCCGGAAGTTTCAAGTAGAGTTTTAGCATTTGCATTTTAAAAATGGGGGATGCCACATGCACCCACGTGCACCCCCCCCCCCCCTGGTTACGGCCGTGGGGTATCAGTGTCTCACAAACACATCGTCGTGTTCATGCCCCTTGAAGTAGATCAACAACTCAGTAAAATCATTTATAATAATGATTTAAAAAAAGCAAGATATGGCATAATGACTAACTATAAAAGACAGAACCAGGAGTTGTAAAGTTATGATAATGAACTATAAATGACAGAAGTTGTATAAGTTATAATTTATAAATAGCAGACGTTCAATGTAGAGATCACCAGACACCAAGAGGCATCAACGGACAGTGCCCTTAGGGAAGGATTGTTTTCGTGTACTGGACTTATATCTCCTCATGTCTAGTTCAAACAAGTAACTCTCTACAAACACAAACAGCAATTCAATAACAAACAGTATTCTTTATTCTGAAACATATCCTGTAAGCGGTAAGTAGAGACTGTGGGTTCCAACAATGTTCATTATTGAGAGTCAGACGGCTGAGGAACATAGTCATTTATTAATACTATTATATATGTTCAATTTGTCTTTATCTATATTTGTTACCATCAGTCTTGATTTTCTTCTTTTATATGTAACTCCTGACTTGTATGCCCATATGGGCCCCAAATTGGTTTAATAAAATCTATTCTATATTCTATTCTATTCCATTCCATGCAAGAGAGCTGTACATATTATTTGGATGTGGAGGACTAGACAAGTACATGCACTAGTATTACTTTATTTTTGAAACGTTTGCTTTATGCACAGAAAATTAGAATTAAAATTGAAGTCTACGTCTTTCTCTGGAATGAATTTAATATATGGACATATTACTTTTACGTGTGTAACGTGGTATGGATCAGTTCAAGCTATACAATCCGCGAAGGCAACACACTTGTTGCAAACAACAGTCGGTCTTTAAAAATTGCTTTATGAATAACAATTAAGTTAATTGTGTTTATGAAACACTGATCTTCCCGTATTACAACAAAGTGGAGCTGTAAGACATTGTAGTTGAAACATATACTGAGAATGTAAAGACATCAATTTGTTCACCCTTTATTTAGAGTTCAAATCAAGGTCAACAGGAAAGGTCTTTTCACAAGAATTGTACATGTTAAATATGAAACGGTACAGTTCTGTCCCTGAAGCGTTCTACGCACTTTACCATTTTTCCGTGCGGTCACCGTGCGTTCTGCGTGCGGTCACCGTGCGTTCATTCAGTTCAGCGTGCGGTCACCGTGCGTGTGGTAGAGTAGAACGTTTCAGGGACTGTAGTACCTCTTACTATTTGAAAAATATGACTAATATTCCAATTTTCTAAAAGTAGATCAAAGGTCAATGTAAAGGTCACAAGGTCAAAGATTTTGGTATCCAATGAAAGGAATACACAGAAATATGACAGGTCTGCTTGGTATGTTGTAAAAGATGATTTTTTATTTTTGAAAATTTCCAAAAACTAGGTCAATATCACAAGGTCAACACATTTAGTACCCACAAAAAGGTCTCCTCGCAAGAATTACACATGTTAAATATGAAACAGTACCTATTACATACTGAAAGTATTGCATGGCAACACATTTTCTAAGTCCAAGGGCAATAACTTGGTGAAAAAACAAAGCAATGTCCAAATGAATATCATCGAATTCACGATATTTTATAAGTCCAAGGGCAATAACTTGGTGAAAAATCAACGGACCGAAACGGAATTCAACTTGATCTGTTACTTGATATGACAAAGCAACGTACCAAATGAATGATCAATAAAAGTATGGAAAACCGAATTCACGCTATTTTTCTAAGTCCAAGGGCAATAACTTGGTGAAAAATCAACATGTAACTTGCTATGGCAAAACAATGTACCAAATATCAAATGAATATTCTCAAGAACATAAAAAAGTGTGGAAAACTGAATTCATGCTATTTTTCTACGTCCAATGGCAATAACTTAGTGAAAAATCAACGGACTGAAATGAAATGTAACTTGCTACGGCAAACTTACTTACTTAGGCCCATAGCCCTTCGTTGAGCATAGGCCATCGACAACACCTCACCAGCGGACTCAGTTCTGGGCTAATCTCATTGCTCCTGTCCAGTTGACCCCCCTGCTTCAATGTCTCACCTCCAGCTGTTGCGAGGCCGTCCTCTCTTCCTCTTGCCCTGCGGGTTTCAGGTCAGGGCTTGGCGTGTGGTGCTGGCTTCAGGTTTCCGAAGAATATGTCCGATCCAGCCCCACTTCCTCCTCAGAATCTGCTCAGCAACTGGCTCCTGTCCCGCGCTCGCTCCCACAAGTCTACATTTCGTATTTTGTCTGGTCATCTGATGTTGTAAATGCGCCTCAGGCAGATTTTGAAAAATGCTTGGATCTTGAGCAGCATTGTCTTTGTCGTCCGCTATGTTTCGCATCCGTAAAGAAGGACGGATTTAACACTGGAATTAAAGATTTGCATTTTCGTCTTTCTACTGATCTGTTTGGAGCCGCAGGTGTTATGAAAGCCTCTCTTGCCTTGCCAATTTTTGCTGTAACGCCTCGGTCTGTGCCCCTCTGCTTGCCAATCACACTTCTCAGGTAAACAAAAGACTCCATCTCTCTGATGGGTTCTCCACCGACTGTGATTTGTGTTTTGGCAGTGATGTTGATCTTCATCAGCTCGGTTTTTTTCTGTTGATTTTAAGCCCTGTCCCTGCTGATGTTGTTTCAAGGCGAGTGGTCGTGTCCTGCATCTGGGAGTAGCTGTGTGACAGGAGTGCCAGGTCGTCCGCAAAGTCGAGATCATCCGCGTCAGCAGGAGAAATGCCTCAGCAGCTGCTTCCACAGCGTTTCTCTATCTACACTGTCGAATGTCTTCTCGTAGTCAATGGAATTGATGTAGAGGAGGGAGTTCCACTCTAGTGACTGTTCAACGATGATACGTAGGCTGGCGATCTGGTCGGCACAGAATCTGTTCCTGCAGAAACCGACTTGCTGGTCTCGGAGCTTGAAGTCAACTGCCTCCTTCATCCTCTCTAGCAGGACTCTGTTGAGAAACTTGCCCGGCACTGACAGGAGCATAATCCCTCCTTTCTTTGGCAGTTTGATGATGAGCCCCTCCTTCCACTGGGATGGTACCTCTTCTTTCTCCCAGATCTTGTTGAAGAGGCTGTGTAGGATGGTTACAGTGGTTTCTGTGTCTGCTTTGATGGCTTCTGCTGGTATGTTGTCCGACCCCGCAGCTTTCCCATTCTTAATTGTTGCGGTGGCCTTCCTGATCTTTGCTTTACATGGTTTGTCAGAGTTGATGGGTAGCTCTGTCTCTGCTGGTGGTGCTTTAGGGACAGGGCGGTTCAACATCTCCCTGAAGTGTTCTGCCCATCTCGTCAGCTGTTCTTTGGTTGTTGTTAGTGGGTTGCCGTCCTTGTCTTTAACTGGCTTGCCTTTTTGCTGGAACTTGCCTGCCAGCTTCTTGGATGTCAGTATAGGTCCTTTAGGTTTCCTTGACCTGCTGCATCTTCGCCTTGACTGGCCAGTTCCTCGATATAGTCTTTCTTGTACTTCTTGATGCTCTTCTTCACTTCCCCTGTCAGGTGCTGTATACTCTTCTTGTGATTTTGCCGTAGCTGCTCTGGTTCAACTTATGTTCTGTGTAGCTTTCTTCTCTTTCCTTATCTCTATTTTCTGGATAGTATCAGAAGAGATCCACTCTTTATGTTGGGTCTTCTTTTTCCTAGAACCTCTTCACACGTGTCAAGCCAGAGTTTACTGCTGTGTTCCCACTAGGTCTCAATGTCTGTCTCACTGTCTATGATCAGCTCTTGTAGTGGCTGGAACCGGTTGGAAAGGTTGATATTGAAAACTGCTTTTGTTTCCTTGCTCCTAAACATTCCCACGTTGAATTTTGTACGTGCATTATTTTTAGTGTTGTTGTACCTCTTGAGCCGAAGTATCACTGCTGAAACCAAAAGGGGGTGGTCTGAAGAGACGTCGGAACCTCTCATCGTTCGCACATCCAGCCATGATCTCCTTAACTTCTGGCTGATGCAGATGTGATCGATCTGGTTTTTTTGTGACATGGTGCAGGGATCTTCAAGTGAACTTGTGGATGCGTTTGTGTGGGAAGATGCTTCCTCCATTCACTAGCTGGTTCAGGGCGCACAGGTCTGCGAAACGCTCTCCGTTATCATTCATCTGCCCTAATCCATGTGTCTCCATGATATCCTCATTGCCTGTGTTGTACGCTCGAGCTCCTATCTTGGCGTTGAGGTCGCCCATCCGCTATCGGTTTCGTCTTTTGGCGCCTCTCTTGCCTATCACTGCCTGGAGTTGCTGGTAGAAGTCTACTTCTTCTCTTCTGCATCATTGGTGGGAGCGTAGCACTGGATGATGTTCAGCTTGGTGTCTTTTTCTTGGTGGTGAACTTGGCTGTGATGATGCGGGAGTTGACAGGTTCCAGCCTGAGTGCTTGCTGTGCCTCCGGTGCCAGAATCAGGGCCACTCCCTCAGTGTGGGTGCTCCGTCCTCTGTGTGTCCCGAGTACAGTAGCTGCTCTCCTGATGATAATTTCAGCGCTGTCCTGCCTGTAGCCACCTTGTCTCCCTTAATCCCATCACTCCTATTTTATAGGTCTTCATCTCTCTTGCAACCTGGATGGTTCTCCCTGCTTCACACATTTTCCTGGTTGCTTCCATGTTGCTACTCTTGTTGTTGTCCTGAGTGTCAGAAGGGGGTCAGCCCTCAGCTCCCTTTCGGCTTTCACTGCGCTGCGTCATGTGTTTCCGAGATAGAAACCCTCCCTCTCTCAAGTGGATGTCTTGGTTTGTTGTCATCGATGCTTTTGCAACAATAACTTTTTTTACAGGCAGGGGTGTTAGCCCGGCGCAAACCCCTAAGCTCGGGAGGAGGTGGTAATTTAATTTCGGAGTCATCTTTCTCCTAGAGGAATTGCCAGCCAAGGATCACGAGTTCCATCTACTCGGGTTTGAAATCAGAGTTTTCCTTCTAGATGAACTGACTATCAAGGCTGAGCAAGCATCATTTACCCTGGTCTGGAATCAGAGTTTTCCTTCTCCTAAATGAACTGTCTACCAAGACTAAGCGAGCCCCATCTGCCCGGGTTGAAAATCAGAGTTTTCCTTTTCCTAGGTGATGTTGGTCCACGACACCTTATTCCGTATTATTTAGTGCAACCCCTAAAGGGAGGGCTTCCCCCATCACTGCCACCCGAAGGACGCGCCTCTACACCATATAGCCCCAGCGTGAGGGCTACAGCAAAGCAATGTACTAAACATCAAATCTGCAAGAATACAAAGAAAAAAGTGCGGAAAACTGATTTACCGGACTAACGGATAGATGGAGTGCAAAGTTTTAAAAAAATATTCTTGGACTTCGTCAGTAGGAGACTTAAATATGCCAACTATTAGAATTTCCTAAAAGTTAGTCAAAGGCCAATGTAGAGGTCACAAGGTTAAATATTTTAGTACCAATGGAAAGTTCTTGCCACATGAAATACAGATACCAAATATGAAAGGTCTACCTCTGATCAAGGTTAGTTTGTTTTTAAGATTTCCAAAATAGGTCAAGGTCACAAGGTGAACAAATTTGGTACCGATGGAAAGGTCAGACTCCCACATTTTCTAAAAGTAGGTCAACGTAAAGGTCACAAGGTCAAAATTTTGGTACATCAATGGAGAGAATACAAACACCAAATAGGAAAGCTCATATGGTGTAAAAGATTAGCCAAGGTTATTTTTTAATGCCACAGACAGGTAGGAAGGCACGCAAATGGACAGGCCACTCTAGGGGCATAAAAAGTAGTACACGACCAAATTCATAATGCATCATCAATAGTTTTTCTTTTTTAATTTCGAAACAATTTGAAGATATTCTACAATTCTAGATGTACATTTTCTAAGGCATCCCCTTCGTGAAATCCCCATATTTCACTAGCAAACTTTATAAGTCTGCAAAGTAGACAGAAAACCATGTAGGATCTCGCTGAACACAAAAATGCTGAACTAGTCCGTGCGATGGCTACCAGCCTGGAATGTCAAATTCAACTGAAAATGACCCTTCATGAACAAGCAGCAGATTATACTGTCAAGTGAACGGAGGAGACAAGCGAACGCACCAGAACCTGTGTACGACTGATATGTAATTATCATATAAAAGTGGGATACATCCATGAAATAACTAGGCTTGGCATAGAAATAATTTTCTTCGTGTTGTTTTGCCCATACATATATCTGTTTTGGGAATAGGTTACCAATAGCTGTTGCATAAATCTGCCCTAATTTAGAAGTTCTACCGTTTGTGTCAATAACTGATACAGATGTACCCCAGTTTTCTCTGCTCACAAGTCTTGGCTATGTTTAAAAATAGGGCACACCAGTATATGATGCGCCCGCATATATTATGGACCATCTTCAGCATTCCCCTTGTAATATGCACATCTCCACATTGTGATCTTTCTTTCTACACGTACCAAGTTTCATCAAGATCCCCCTAGGTATAGGAGTTGGAAACAAAGTATTTTGCATAGAAAAATCCTAAGTCCAAGGGCCCTATCTCCTTTGAAAAACATTGGGCCCTATCTCCTTTGAAAAAACATTGAACAGCACTCCCCTTGCAATATGCACATCTTTGTACCAAGTTTCATCAAAATCCTCCCAAAGGGTTTAGAAGGAATTGCGAAGACAAAGTGAAAGGGACAGACAGACTGATGACAGCGCTATAGCATAATACGCCCACTTTTTTATGCAGGCGTATAAGAAGTATACAGATATGCTAAAGCATTTACTGAGTACCTGTTTATTTGATGAGATCATAATTATAGTATTTCAGTATCATCTTCAGATCTTCAACTCATGCGTTGAGCTACATAGGAAGCATGAACTAACAAGAGAATAGCTGGATCTAGCATACTGCTCAACAGCCTTTATTTGTTATAACATTTATATACACATCACAAGAGAACAGTTAAACAAGAGTTAAAGGTGGGGAAAACAATGGCATTCTGTCTGATGCCTTAAACATTCTAAACTTTACAATGACCACACAATGACACCGAGAGAACTATGCTACTCGGTAACTAAGTAGATCAGGTATCAATATACAATGTGTAAGCACAATTGTTTAAACACAACTGACAGCCCAACTAACAAACTGTGAAATAAGAAAATCCATATATCTATTATACACCACAGAGCTATATTGATAAAGTGTCCCGACTTTTGTTTTAAAAGTCTATACCGTGCATGCATTCTGAACGTGCAAGTGATTTTCAAGCAATCATTAAACCGTGTCACTATTTAAAAACTTTTCATGTTTTCCATTCTAGTATCTTTATAACACTGTTCCCGACATGAATATTAAAATGAAAAGAATGTGTGATCACAAAAGGCATAAAAAACTACAGTTGAATACCCTTTCATAACAAAATGCGTTTGTGAAACACCGTTTGATGCTCCCGGACAACACTACCAGTGGAAGGGGCTTATCACAAGGAATAAACATGGCCAATGTTAAAAGTTTTTTAAAATTAATCCAAAGTTCAAGGTCAAAAGGTGAAAAAATTTGGCTTGTCAAATCTCCATCTTATCATTCAAAAGTTATGGCCAATGTTAAAAGTTTTTGCAAAGAAGCCCAAAGTTCAAGGTTAAGGTCAGAAGGTCATAGATTTTGATACCAGCAGAAAAGGGCTTGTCATAAGAAGTACACAATTGAAATATGAAAGCCCTTACACTTACCATTCAAATGATATAGCCAATGTGAAAGTTTTGAAAAGTAGGTCAAAGTTCAAGGTTAAAATTTTTGGCACCATTGGAAAGGGCTTGTCATGAGAAATACACATGTGAAATATGAAAGCCCTATCACTTGTCATTGAAATGTTATGGCCTATGTTAAAGTTTTTTGAAAAGTAGAACATAAATCATGAGGTTAAAACCTTTGGTAGCATTGGAAAAGGCTTAACATTAAAAAAAATTATGGTCATATGTTAAAATTCATGCAGAAAAACCAGACAAATGGACAGGCCAAAAACTATATGCCCCCGAATCAAAGATTCCTGGGGCATAATAATAGTCTGAATACAATAGATCTAACATAAGATCCGCTTACATACTTCAACCAATATGGTAGCGAGCGAATCTAACATTATTGCTTGGTGCAGCATTCTATAACTTATGAAACAGTACAGTACCATCGGCCACTCTGCTCACCCGAGCAATACTATAGCCTTTATACCCCTGCAACTGTCCCCCCCCCCCCTCCTGATCATATTTAACACATATAAGCTCTGGTTGATTAAACATGGAAGTACTTTACACAAGGATGCTTGCATCTTGAGAAGAATTTTCTCATCTATAATGAAGATATATTCTACGTAAATCTTTAAGCCCTGTACTGTTGTTCTGTCCTGTATTCATGGTTTGAACAAACTTGTACGCACATTACGTAAAAAATATTGTATACTGATTTGGTAAGTTGTGCAGTGTTGGTTCTTTGGAAGATTTCTGAATAATTTTCCTGTAATAATATGTTCTGAGCCATGAAGAAAGAAATGTCAGAGAGAGAGCAATACTGCATTCCTGTGAATATAGATTTGTTCATACAATGTGTTTCATTTCAATACTGTAAAAGTGGTTATTTACGCGTGGGGGAAATTTACACTAATTACACGGTCACGTAATGAGCGCGTAAATTTCCCCCACGCGTATACATATAAATATAATATATGATATATATTTCATTCAGTGACCGCGTATTTTCCCCCACGCTAAATGTTGGACATGGAAAAACGTGTACTTAACCCCCAACGTAAATAACCACTTTTACAGTATATAAAATTCACAATGGAAGTTTAAAAGCTAAACTTTAAAAAAAATTCTACAGTATACGGAATAAAAATCAAGAGATGTGAATAAATTTGATATCTGACGCTGCTCGAGTACCAAAGTTTCGGTAAATCCCTCATTGCTCATTATTAACTGTAATCATGCTAATAGTTTGAATGCTTGTCGTTACCAATTGAAGATCAATTTTATTTTTCAGATGTTTTGGCCATATCCCTCAGGCAGAAACCCTGAAATTCAGGTTTTGTTCCCTTTGACCTTCAGACATGCAATACCAAAATTTGTTCAACCATTTCAAAGAAGCTGAAAATGTTCCAAACTTTATGACTGATGCATAATGATGGATGAACACAGAATGCAACAATTCGTCAAGAGTGACTTAATGACCTAAAATTGGAAGAAGCCTGAAGGGTCTCTCCTGAATGCGGGCGATTTTCATTATTTCGTTTGGTTTTTCAAACATGGAAATTAATGAATATCAAAAAAATCAAGTGCAAAATTTCTAAAATATATAACTCTTGTTGGATCTAGTTGTTTTGATCACAAAAGCTCATGCAAGTCTATACCACATACGTGAGCTAATAACACATTTTTAATGAGTGGCCTATCCAAGGAATTAGAGGGGGGATGGGGTTACCATCATCTGTTATTTCTTTAACAACATCACACAAGCAACATTTTATAAACAAATAGAACAAACATGGTACAATAAAGCAGGACTAGAATTGTAGTTTAAATATGCGAAAGATAGAGCTATAGAATTGGTGCTATTCTTCAAAATTCATGGAAGAACAGCTTCATAGATGACTAATTACTATCGTTAGTAATAAATAATTTTGATCCCTACAGCCTGTGATGACTATACACTACGCTTGGACGGCTTGCCACAACAAATGTATAAAACAAATTATGAATAGAAAAATAAAATCATTATCATTACAAGCATCAACTATACTGAACCATGTAAAGGTGCATTTTAATGTCATGTAAGAATTATATCCAATACTGATTTGTGATTTAGGTAAGTATAGTGCATAATGTATACACGCTTTAAAATCCAAATGTTGTAAATTTGGTAACTAGTACAATTTATTAACATATTCATAAATTGTGTCCTTAATTCCTGATTCAGTATAATACATTAATCCCCATTTCCCTACTACTGTTTGAAACAAAAAAACAAAAAACAAAACAAACAAACAAAACCTCCATAATACTGCTAGAAAATGGCTCGAAACAGCTTACTTACGATATTGCAATATGGAATGTGAAGTGACAGAATGAACAGTACATGGAACTAACTGACCCCAAATTAATATAAAATACTAAGTACAAAAACAGAAGAGATAATGCTACTCACAAAACAAAACAGTACCCCTACACATGAAAAATACAAAATCCATCAACTGATCTGCTTTTAAAACAGCATTTTACTTTACCTGAGGTTTACAAATTTTCAACACTCTTGAGTTCATATACAATAAATATTTTGCATATTCTGCAGTTTGCTTGTTTATAACCATTATTCCCAAATTTGATGCACCTGTAGTTTGTGTCTTGTACCATTGGACTTTTACAAGAACTCTCTGTTCACAGTACCTGGGAGACAGAATATTTACAAACCACCTACTTGTGGAACAGTATATGCATTACCTAATACAAGATATGCCACAAAATTGGTACAAAATAATAATATGTACATTCAACAACATTCAAAAGTAATGTCTCTGATACCTGCAAGTAAAATTTAACATTATGGAAGATACTGCACTAACACATGCAATCTGATTAAAATCAGATCCTTGATCCGCTCCCACTTTTTTTACTGTCCCTTCACAAGATAGCAACAGTAAAAACGTAGAAGCAGATCGAGGATCTGATTTTAATCAGATTGTAACACTGGACATTTGTAATAACAGTTTCAAGCCATCAGATGATTGGTGCATAACATGGGATTTTTACAAACCACAAACACACTGACCATACAATGAAAAGCAATACCTGTAATGTATGTGTAGTATTGTGTACAGAATAACAGTACCTTCTTACTCCACTACAAAATACTGTGTACCAATTCCTGGAGTGACACCTAAATATCAAAACTCTATCATTTCCTTTCAAATTTGATGAATAAAGATGATTTTCATCAATGTGATGGATAAATCATAATTCCTAACAAATGCCCCAAATTCACTGGAATTTTTTTGCCCAAAATTCTCTGGAATTTTTTTAAACCAATAAATCTAATATCATGATAACATACACAGAATCTCAAAATAACATTTTTGTGCCCTATAGCTACAAATATACACAAATAGCACTTAAAATCTTACCAACATTTCACACAATAAATCAATACAATAAAACTATATACACAATTAAGTGTTATACTTTAAACACACTGCATCAAAACAGAAAAATTGCAAATACTTTAAAGGCAGTGTAATCCACCTCATTATGTTAATCCTTCTCATCATGAGTAAAATCTGAGTAATGATATTATAGAAAGCTACTACTGTGCAAATTATCATTAACAAATGCATGATATGCCCATAAAACATCCAAAGAGTTACGCCCCTTTACTGGTGCTACCACATTTCCATCCTGTCAACATTTCTTTCAAAATTCCTTAAAATAGATTATTGCATAATTGGTATTTTCTACTGTTGGAACCTGTCAGGTAGCAAATCATTCTACGCTTCCAATTTTAGTGGTTGTATTTAAATATGCATACCTATGTATTGTGATTGCAATTTTTGCAAACTTTTCCTATCTGCAACTTTCCTCTGGCAACTGTAGAAAATACCCATTATGCCATATTATTCAACAATGCTGGAAATAACATCATAATAACATATATACACTTATCTATATACAAATACCTATCTAATTCAGTCAGGCAAATAATGGAAAATATACCAGAAAGAATTCAATTCTTACAACAATACTCTTTTAATAATAGCACATTTTTCAATGCTTCTACTAAATGCATAAAACTTTCTTTGTTTCAATCAAAATCTTTCATTTAGATCCTATTTAACATGAAAGAGTTACTTCTATTTGACAATTCTTTAACAATTAAACTGTCTTCATTCAACCGCCAGTGGTGATGTCACAGTAGACAAACTGTGCCAGAAGTAGAAAATGGTCAGAAAACATTAAAACAAAATGAATATTGTAAAATCCATCTAAATAAATGCAACTGGATGAATAATCCATACCACAGTGACTTATGTTTTAGCATCTTTAACCATCTCAAAATATAAGTTTGAATGTTTTCCATCATAAGCCTAAACCACATGTATTTATGGAATAACAAATTTTAAGAAACACATATCACCCGAAAAACAAGCTCTTCCAAATGTTTCTCATGATCTGTGTCATGAAGACTCTTCATTGCCCTTCTCTTTGCTAGTGATCAGAGGGGTCTGCTCTTGGTGCCCTTCTTGTTCTGACTTTGCATCCTCGAACCCCATACTATCTCCACTTTCCAAAGAGCTTGCTTTCGCCGCCATCTTTGGAAGGCTTAGATCATTCTCATTGGGTTCCGTGGCTGAGCGTTCCCTTGTCTGAAACTCTTCAGAATCATTTGCCACGTTGTGGATCATAATTCCTCCGTCTGATGTGTTGTGGCCTTTCCACTCACCTGATTCACTCCTGGTTTCTATTTGGTTGGTAAACGGAACAGATAAACTTGAGGCCCTCCTCATTTTATCAGAATAACGACCGTTGTTCAGGTGATGATTGTCATTATTCGTCAAGTTTGACAGAATCTTTGCCTTATGCCATTCTTTCGCAAAGGCTTCATCCTCACAATTTAGGTTGGCTTTGCCCATCATGGTTGCCCGCCTAGCTGCAATGTACTGGGCACGACGAACCCTGACAAATAGCAGGTTTGATTCCACCCTCAACGAGAAGTCAGGGATGTAGGGCTCTGCTTTTATGTACAAACTCTCTGTGCTACTTGGGTAGATAAAAGAATTGTCGTTCATTTCTACAAAACACAAAGCAAGCAATTGTAAACAACCTCTTTTACCTTCAGTGCAAGTCTGTAAAATATAATAAAGTTTGTATCACTGTAATTTTCCCTTGCACTGAACCTTGGATCAGTTATTTGTACAAGAGCATAATAAAGAGAATCTGTTTCATCATCAAAAATACTAAAGGATATATGTATCTTGGACCTAAATGTATATTCATGCACATATTTGATGTCTCTGCTGTCTTACTCAATGCTTGACTGCCGTAATAGGTGAATGGTCCGCTGACAAATCTCAGTCCTTCTTTTCCCACTGTCACCTCAGCACTACCTGTGTTCAAAACAATTAATAAATTTCATTTCAATGCACTTCATGAAAAGTTTGTGAGCATGAAGCAGTGCACCTCATACCCTTTTCAAATATGTATTTTTAAATTGAATTTCATTTTGGGTATCTACATTCTACTATCATTTTTTGTCAGAATCCCCAGCCTTTAAAAGTTATCAATATTCATTCACTCATTGTTCACAACTGTAACAATATTCATGAGGAAATGGCTATTGAAAATTACAATTTGTAAAGATATCAAAGTCCAAAAACATTGGAAATAATTAATATATGTTTTTATATCATGATCAAACAGGAATTTATGGGTGCTGTTCAGTGATATTACTAAACAATAGGAATGTGTATTTTCAAAATCACATGCATTTGATATACATGTAGATGTAATATGTCCATTAATACTGAAAATTCAATTTGAACACATATGTAGTTCTTTTCAGTGTCAAGAACTGTAACTCTTACAACCTTATTTACAAAAGCTTAATATTTTTTCTGAAATTCTTTCCCATGTAACACTCATCTAAAGAAGTTAAATAAAATTATTTTCAGAGTTTACCCATAAGTAACTAGATCATTAGAGCTTTAGGATCGATTGAAAACATTCATTTTTATTATACATGTATATATATATATCCATCAATAATCCGAGTCTTGATATTAAATGTAAAATGTGACTGTTATTTTCTGAATCCGTGTCAACACTCTCTGAAACTGATGATGTCACAAAGCATCAACACAACATTTTTTGTAGAAAAATATTGACCGCGTCAGAAACAAATCTGCATACACAAAAAATTATATCAAGGTATGTTTGTGTTTCTTAGAAACATGGATTTAAAAGTACGCAAGGGGGTATATAATAAATATATCATTACTATATAGTAACTAGATTTGAAGTGTTGGATCGTGTCTTGTGGACAGACGCAGACCATCAGATCAAAATCAACGCCGCGTGCATCTTGTGTGATCTGATGATGATCTGTGCCTGTCAACTCAACATAATCTGAGTCATCAGATCACATTACTGTAGTAATAATATATACTTCTTATAATAAGTTTTGGTACTTGTTGTAATAAGCTTTGTACAATAAACAACTATTTGAGCAACTATACCTTGCAAAAGCAGGATAAAGTAATCACAGGGAGTGTTTTCTCTAAACAGATACTGATCAGAGTTCTCTTTCATGACAATCTCCTCCACGATGTTTTGGCGAATCAGCTTCTTCAATACATTCTCTGAGACATACTCTTCTTTGAACAATTCAACAGCTGAAATATGTTATAAACAAGAAACGGTAAAGATCAAGGTACTGAATGTAATGGTCGAAGATGTTTTATTCTTCAATATTATCCAGAAAATAATGGGACGCTACCCCCAGTTTCAGGAATTTTCTGGTGTGAAAGTTTTAACATAAAAACTTCCTTTGGAATGATAATTAAGGTGAAGTTACATTTCAATGTCTGTTGTCTATGAAAGCCTATCGTTATCCATTCAGAATTTATAGCCAAGGTTAAAGTTTATGAAGAACTAAATATGTCACGCCACGATCGATTGATCGAATGCCCCCATCAGCAGCAAAGTTTATCTGTGACAATGTAGCAATTCTCCTTAAAAGTACGTACATGTTCATGATCATAACAAGTACAAGTACCATAAAATGCAGATAGTACATGCATGGCATGATATGGCATGGTATAAATTTTCATTGTCAACCACTCTTTTGAAATGTAGTATTTTGTGTCTAAATTTTTTGAAATGGGTTTCTCTTGATAATCAGGTTTGGTTTATGCTGATACACTAAATCCACAGTTGTAATACATTGTAACCCTGTTTAGATCCGAAACTCTCCGTAACCATAATTATAGATATCTATAATGATCAAGTAACCATAATTATAGATATCTATGGTCAAGTAACCATAATTATAGATATCTATGGTCACGAGGAGTTTGGGATCAAAACGGGCTTCACCCCAGTGACTAAATCAGATGTTCAAGTGACAATCCTGTCAATTAACATTTCCCTCTATTCCAGAATCTCTCACTATTTCCTGAAAACTCCTATACATTCCATTATCTCTCACCATTTCCTGTAAATTCCTATATATTTCAGTATCTCAGACTCACTATTTTTCAGAGTTTCCAACCATTCCCATCATGGCTAGGAAAATACGAGCAATTCCAAAACTAAATAAACTTATATTTGACCAACCAAAACAATCTATTTTTCATTATTTTTCCTCATTACTGCATCTAAATGGTGATGAAAGATTTGTTGAGGATTATGGGTATCTGCATGGCTATTTCAAACTTTTGGCTTACATGTGGACAAGAACCGGAATGCAGCCAGAGCCAGCTGAGGAGAAATAAATATGGTATTGGCCTCCGATGTGTTAAACATGCTGAAGTCCTGCTTTGCCAAGGTCCTCCTCGTCTTCTTCCTGTTGTCAGCTGTAAAAGACAAAATTACAATCTTAAAACAGGAGTTACTTCATTTAGTATGTACATGTTATACCCTATAGGATGACGGCAGCCATTTTGTTGATCACCAAGACTACATGTACATACACATTAAATACTG